>JAODKC010000045.1:16644795-16663160 GCA_026777985.1 Mormyrops attenuatus
ATTTACTCCTCAGTCCCCCCCCCCCCCAAAAATATTTTATATATATATATATATATATCCTCCCAATTACTCCAGTCACCCGAAGAAACTGCAGTAAAAAACGGTGACACACAGTTTTCCCCAACACTTCTGTCAATATGTACCTTACTTTAATCTTTTCAAGGTTCCGGATAAGAGTACTTCTTTCCGTTTCGTACTTCCTACAATGCACCATAACGTGTTCCACTGTCTCTGCCTGACCACAAATATCACAACTGTCTGTATCATGTTTTCCTATACCCATCAATATAAGCCTGTGTTTTCCTATACCCATCAATATAAGCCTGTGTTTTCCTATACCCATCAATATAAGCCTGCATCCTTTGAGAATCAAAACTAAATTCCTTGTCCTCCTTCTTCTTTTCCAGTATTGGAAAATCAACTGTGACGTCAGGAAGGATCCATGGTTGTATTGCTGGCAATGGAACGGTTGGACTAATACTAAGTTGAGCCACTCCTAGTTCTGAGGCTCTCTGTTCCACTGACCATCCAAAGCTTTTTACTCTCCTCTTCTCCTTCTCCCAGCAGGATTTTTTATTCACTGCCTGTTTGCCCGCCCTGTTACTGTGATGTTAAGTGTACTGTATGGTACTATGTGTTGCACCAGGGCCATGGAGAAACATTGTTTCCTCACTCTTTGTACATGTATGAAGCTGCTGATGACAATAAAGTGACCTTGAACCTTGATTTCATGTATTATTCTGTTTAAATGATGTCATAATATATAATCACACACTCATGTCAAGTGCCTTGAGCGACTCTATTGTGAAAGGCGCTATATGAAATAAGTTGATTTGGATTGAACGTAGCACCCTTCCCTAAAGAACTTGACTGAGATTAAACAGGAACAGCGTTGCAGGGTGAGATAGCGGTTAATGTTATACAAGAATAAAGAGAAATCCAGGGACCTTGAAGGAAGAGACACATAACCGTCTGTGGTAGCTAGAGAAGAAAAACCCTCTAGCCATCTGGCTGCCCAAGCCCCCCCAGACCTGCTAACCTTAGATAGGCCAGAAATGTGTGTAGGATTTGTTAGAAATAAAGTTGGAATGGAATGGCAGCTGTCGATTCAACCCTGCAAAATGCCTGCCTTTAATAGTCAACAGATTGGCAGTTCACCCTTCAACATGTAGTACAGTTATTAAATTTCTGCTTTCAATGACATCGATTATGTAAATTAGATGTAAATCACTTTAGGATACGTCCAGACAGGCTGAGGCAGATTTCAGCCCCACACAAGAAAAGGAAGTGATCAACAGGCCGAGAAGCGATGTGGGTATTGCTGTGCTCCCAGCATCAGAGGATAACACCACATCATTTGTCCCTTTACATAAAGGCCACGCTGAAGCAGTTTATTATAAGAATATAAATAGGTTTGCTGTAGGAGGGCAGCAAAGTTTGCAAGCATTTTTGAGGGCAGACTGCAATATGATTAGAGCCAATCTTTGGAGCCAGGAATAAGTATAGGAATGTGTCAGTCACTTTAAGGACGTGATCTGTCAGTTCTGCTGGACAGGAATGGGCAGTATTTATTTAAATACAAATTGTATTTCACTTACTTCATGAAAATTAATATGTAATTTGTACCAAACTACTTGGTAACACTTTACATTAACTGCACCTTCATAATACATTCATTATTCATTGATAGAACATTCAGTGCACCTTCATAACGCATGTACAATACCTTCATAGAACATTCATAAGTAGCATGTAAGTATACTGTAACATCCTAACATACCTTAACACCTGTAATTTTTATTTTGCTGGTAAGCAAGTCCTTATTATATTGTTATTTTAAAGATGATTGCACCCCCCGTCCCGCAATGCCCCCCTCTGCAGGTTTGCTGCAAGACAGTGACTGCTTCGGGGGAGCCGTCAACAAAAGACTCTAAGCCAAGTTGCATAGGTTACATTTGGGGGCTTTCAACCATTTCATTGTCAGGAACAATGTGGTTTCTTGAGGAACAGGCATTTGAGAGTGAGCACTTCAAAGTAACATTGTGAAGTCATCTCGCATCCAGTACCCATCAAGAGGTAAGTGAAGATCAGGTCATCTGCATTTACTGGCAGGTAGCTGGGAGCAGAACTCCCTCTGTAGGCCATGTTCAGTAAGCCCCTGCAGACCCCAATTAGTGACCCTCGGTACATTTCTATTGCTGCTAGGACCCGCCCTGGAGGACACACAGACGAGTCAGAAATCAGCCGCTTTTTCAGTGAAGTACATAAGCAAAAGGAAATAACAAAGAACACAGCTGATTGTAGTTACAATGACATAAAAACTCACGTGATTCAAATAGTCAAAGAGCTGATCAAAGAGACCCTGGGAAGCAGCTTATCAGGACACTGAGATTGTTCTTAATTCTTAATGCACCAAATACAATCTTTATTTTCAGTACAGAAATCTTGGGGGAAAAGAGAGGAAGTGAGAACAAAAACTTGAAAGTTTATATAACTGCATCCTTTAGCCAAGAGTATCCAGAAACACCTGCTGTAATAAAGACAAAAATCACCTTTTTCTATGTATTCATGTTTGCATGTAGCAATAATAATACTTTTAGAAGCATTTTCAATTCACAACTCAAATTGCCATTAGGAGGATGGCCCTCTCAGAGAGAGAAGGAACATGGATCTCTCTGAAAGTAACTTCTGAAAAAACATGGCATGGTCAGAATGCAGGTGTGCCCATCATGGGCCACACAGTTAAGTATATCAGCAAAATCTGGAGACAGTAATAAAGCAAACCTACCAACACTCCTGATCTCCCTGGGTTTCTCCAGATTTTCCACTCCTCCTTCCACTGTACTTCGGATGTAACATTTCTCCTGATAAGCTCCCAATGTTCCTCCTGTGAACCCTGTACGGTTATGACACAGGGAAGTACGGATGTCAGCCATTGAATTGGGGGGGGGTGTAATTTGGTAGGCACGACGCTTTCTCACAGTAAACACTGTTTGCACTAATTACCTCCTCTAAGTAGCATGTCAACATTCTGGTTGATTTATTGTATATAGTCCAAAATCTGTACCTGGAAACAGTTAAAAAGCTCCATCAACCTTATTTTGAAAGAAAGAATAAAGCCTCTTTATAAGCCATCTACAAAATGAAATATTACTAAAATCCAAAAATAAAATAATACCTTGATATATACACGATGTAATGCAATATTATACACCAATATATTATGTACTCCACCTGTAATGCAGATGTTTGTAACAAGTATTATCACAAGCTTTCCTGCAAAATACTTGATAACATTTTAAGACATAATTAGAACCGAACGAAACATAAAAAGAGAAGTGTGTACTTTCACCTTCTCCTGATCACTTCCGTCACGTAGAAGACAGTGTATGTAACTGCACAGTACCACAGAGGAAGTTTCATCATCATCACCATCATCATCATCATCATTATTATTACTATTAATAATAAAAATATAATTATTGTTGTTGTTCTTGTTGCGTAATCGTTTCTATACCTTAAGTATTTTCATGGTGCAGAATACTGTGTACTATTCATGTGATGGCATCTCGAAGCCTCACCAAATCCACTTGTACTGCATGGCCAACATGATGAGACCCTAGTAGCCTCACACTGCAGAGGACTGTTTTCTCATTCTTGCAGTGTGTCTGGCCACTTCCAACATCTGCCGTCTTCAGTGTTATGCTGTGTTCTTGCAGGGCGGGTCACTTGCTTGGTCATGGAGAGTGAATAATGTTCAGTTTTATACCGCTTGACTCGGTATGTATGCTGAGGGAGCAAAGTCATTGTGCTTTGGAGAACCTCACCAGATAATCCAACATGAATTTTGCAGTGATATGTGATGAGTTTATTTCTGTTTATTTTGTTCCATAATTGAAATTCTAACAAACAATGGCAGAATGAACTGGAAGCTTTAAAAGGCCTGCCTCAATTTCTCCACCATTGCACTTATAAAACAGAAAATGCCAAATAACTAAAAGGTGGATGTTATCCTGTTAGCTTGTAAATAAATGAAAAATAGGCAACTGGATATACAGTTACATGACCACAAAATATGGGACAGATTACCTCCAAAATCAATACCCACTAATTTACTGTTTAACTTGGCTGTTTAACAACAATTCAACTGACACTAACATAGAAGCCACAGTCATTCAGGTGACAGGTTTACTATAAAACAGCAGTAAGTCACACTGGATGAAATGAAAGAGAATCAGTGAAGTAGAAAATAATTCTATATAAATAATATATATTACAGGGGGCCACCAGCTGCTTTTTTTCTTATGCAAACACGAATTAATTTGTTTCTCCTCAAAAGCAGGCCAGTCTCTAAAGGGTTATTTGGATATCATGGTTAGCCGGCATTTCCCTGCCAGCGCAGGTCCTGGCAGACTACTGAGAAGAGAAGGTGGAGAGAGGCTGAGAATGATAGCCATCTCTTTGAGGAGACATGATGTACATGTTTCCTGGGCTGGGGGGACATTGTTGGGGAGGCCACAGGGTGTGCTGGTGTGAAGCAGCTCCCCTCTGCCGACATTGTGCGGGGAGCAGGTGCTGTATGAATTACCATACAGCTGAGAGCTCAAAGGCCAGGCTCAGTCCTGCATCACACAATGCCGAAATGCCTTAATGACAAGCAGGCGAGTGACACCCCCAGCCACGTCTATACAGCCCCATTTAAGAGCGCAATAACAAAATGCACAATTATTTACTTTAACATCAGGCTGACCAAATCTCTCCTGTCTTTGTGCAGTTCTCAAGAAGAGTCAAAGTTTGTTCCGACAATAAGAGGATGTCATAAAAATACTATTTAGAAAATGGTGGCAATTTGCCGCTGGGAAATGATTTGAAGCAGCTTATAACAATATGCATGTTTGTAATAAATAAAGAAGGGTGTCAAAATTCCAGTGCAGTATGAAAGTATGAAATATACAACTCTACTGAAAGATTTGCTGATTTGTGTCCCGGGGAGGGACATTTTACAGCTCAGTGACCACTGAGATCTGTGAAGGAGTGTGAGATTTTCCGTGTCCCTTTGTATTAACCAGTGCTGGATTGTGGGGGGGCCATCATTAGCATGTCATTAACATAGCAGCCAGCGGTATGTATATAACCAGTGGCAGGAAGCCTGGTCGAGCACACACGCAGATTCAGGGGTGAAAAAAGTCCTTTTCATTCACGGGATATCAGGCTGCTCCTTTTCTGCGATATTTAATTCCAGGACTGGGATTATCACCTTGACATGGAATTTCATGGAATTAAATCTTCAGCTTTCCACGAGGACTTTTCATCTCGTTGACCTTTGATGGGCGTTGGGATTAATTCTTACTCATGATTTGGAAAACGGATGTGGAAGAACAAATATGGAGACTTTCAAGGAAGAACATTAGTTCTTGTCATATTACAGTTTAGCTAGAATCTAGAAAGTTTCTCTTGCTGTAGTTTTTGAATATTTATTGCAGATGTCATCCATAATGAAAACCAGGACACAATTTTTGAAAGTATTCATTGTAAATGTCTTAATATCCCAGGTAACATGACACTACCATACAGTTTCCTGAAGTATACTATTAACCGTGTTAAGCTGTGTGTTGTACAGTGAGGTACCACAGGAATGTGCCGGACCATCCCACTGTAAATCACTCTTCCCTTTCTTGACAGTGTCTTTCCTCAGGTGGCTTTGAGCTGATGTTGCAGGAGTATCTGAATAAAAGGAGCCACGCGAGATGCTGCCGCGGAGCAGTGGCCTCCGTGATTCAGCCCTGCGAATGTAAAACGCTGTTTCGCATCTGCCTGAAGCACTACCAGACCAGCGTGTCTCCAGAGCCCCCCTGCACCTACGGCAGCACCATCACCCCCGTGCTAGGCTCCAACTCCTTTCAGTTCCCTCAGTCGACTCCCGATCACTCCTTCACCAACCCCATATGCTTCCCCGTTAGCTTCACGTGGCCTGTGAGTATCCTGTAAACCTAACTTTACCGTTGATAGATTTTCTTCATAATCTGTTGCAGGTAAACACAAGCCAATAAAGTATATTTGTTATCAGAGATTGTGAAGATTCAGCACCTGTAAAATAACATTGCGTCCTGAGCAAGCATCAAAGATGAACGGTCATGCTTTCTTGGTGTATGCCATTTTCGGTGAGAATCATTGACGGCTTCAGACACATCTTCTCTGTGCTGATTCAGGGGACCTTCTCCTTGATCATCGACGCTTTCCACACCGGTTCTGCTGATGATCCTGCGACAGGTAGGGTGAACATAAACAACAACGCTTAATGCCTTTATCACCCACCGTCGAGCATATGTAGACAGGCCAGCTTAGAGGCATTTCGCAACAACAGCTCTGTATTCTCACTCTTCCAGAAAGCCAGGAGCACCTGATCAGCCGCATGATTATTCAGAGGCATCTAGCTGCAGGAGAAGAGTGGACCCAGGATGTACACACTGCTGGTGGAACGGAGCTCAGATACTCCTACCGCTTTGTGTGTGATGAGCACTATTATGGAGAGGGATGTTCCGTGTTCTGCCGCTCCCGGGACGACGCCTTCGGCCACTTCACCTGTGGAGACCGTGGCGATGTGCTTTGCAGGCCGGGCTGGAGAGGACAGTACTGTACAGAAGGTAGGGTCTCTTTATCGTGTTTAAATCTATCTTGACACAGACAATAACTGATGTAAAACTGATCATGCATTATTTTATTACTGCAGATTAATGTGCGATCAATACATTTTCAATGAGAAGGAATTTTACAAAAAAAACTTTGCTATTATTAGTGCCAAAAGATTCATTTGAAAGTTTTGTGAATAGTCACAGACATCTGTGATTGGACCAGTCAGACTGGGACCCGCTGCTGATTGGACCAGTCAGACTGGGGCCCGCTGCTGATTGGACCAGTCAGACTGGGGCCCGCTGCTGATTGGATTACTTTTGTTGGCAGCAGGCAGCTGCTGAGTGAAAGCAGACAATGAAGCAGCTGTCCTGCAGTAACAGCGTGCAGACCAGCTGTCTGGCACTCTTATCTGCCCTGACTCAGGCACACCGAGGGGAGGAGTATACCAAAGAATGGATCAGGGACTTCTGACCCGCAGAGAGAGCAAAATGGCCTTTTGTGTGTGCGCCCTTTGTGTGGGGAACTTTGTTAAGCAGAGAGTTTCTTTTTAATTCCCATCTGATTAGAGGGGCAGGTTTCCTATTTAACAGGTAGCGGCACTGAACCTATTTAAATAATCCGGCATTTACTGACCCGTTTAGTGTTTGAGGTTGTAGTTATGCTGAGACAGCTGTCTGTTTGTTTGCAGCGATCTGTCTTCCGGGATGCGATGAGGAACATGGCTTTTGT
Source organism: Mormyrops attenuatus (assembly GCA_026777985.1). Classification (NCBI taxonomy): domain Eukaryota; kingdom Metazoa; phylum Chordata; class Actinopteri; order Osteoglossiformes; family Mormyridae; genus Mormyrops; species Mormyrops attenuatus. The sequence continues at coordinate 16,652,158 of JAODKC010000045.1, forward strand.
GACAAGCCCAGTGAATGCAAGTAAGTCAGGCTGCTGTTGCGTCTCCACTTGCATGAAACCTTCTTCCTGTCCTTCGAAAATCAGGAGATGCCTCTTGATTTCTTTGTACTACGGTAATATTTCCCAATCAGGGAATCCTCAGGGACCCACCGACAGTCCACATTTTTTGCAAAGATGCGGTCGGTCTGGCAGGGAGCTGGGAGGGAGCAAAAATGTGGACGGTCTGGCAGGGAGCTGGGAGGGAGCAAAAATGTGGACGGTCTGGCAGGGAGCTGGGAGGGAGCCAAAATGTGGACGGTCTGGCAGGGAGCTGGGAGGGAGCAAAAATGTGGACGGTCTGGCAGGGAGCTGGGAGGGAGCAAAATCACAGACCACCTGTGGGTCCCTGAGGACCGGGCTGGGAGACACTGTTCAGTACAGTAACGTGATTAAATAAATTAATTAAATAAATCTCTTGGTCTTGCTAATATGACATACAGACTGTGGTCGTTCGGCAGGTGCAGGGTCGGCTTCACGGGCCGGTACTGTGACGAGTGCATACGCTACCCAGGCTGTCTGCACGGCACGTGCCTCCAGCCCTGGCAGTGCAACTGCCAGGAGGGCTGGGGTGGTCTGTTCTGCAACCAAGGTCGGTTCCGTTTGCCTTGGGTCCGTAGCGGTCAGCTCTGTGTCTGTGTGAAGTGTGCAGGTTCTTTCCATAGTTCACCCCACAGTCCAAAACCATGCAGTTGGGTGAATAGGTGAATAGTGTGGAATTGTAAATGCCGGAATCCCCTGCAATGAACTGGCGTTCCTTCCAGGGAGACCTCTGCATTTTAGGCTTAACTGCAGGTTACCCATAATGCTGTACTGATTAAACAGTCTGGAAACCAGATTAAGCCATACCTTTAACTTGTGACAAACACAGATGCTATGATATTATCATTCTGAGCATTCCCTCTATTTGGTTATTTTTCCCAATAAAGGACCTTCAGAATCATGGACACAGGAAGCAGGCCGGTTTAACATTTTAACTGCATGTTCCAGATCTCAACTACTGTACCCACCACAAGCCCTGCATGAACGGGGCCACGTGCACCAACACGGGGCAGGGGAGCTACACGTGTACCTGCAAAGCCGGCTTTTCTGGGACTGTCTGTGACATTGAGATTGATAAATGTGCTGATGGGCCCTGTAAGAACGGTGGAACATGCACCGTGAGTGATTCTGATTACACTGATATACTTTTCTTTTGCAGGTTCTATGTAATGACATTCAGACATAATTTACATCTCAAAGAAAGGTTCTCTGAATAAACCTACTTTTGGTCAGGGGGTGTAGCCTGTTGTTGTGTATTCAAATCACAAAAGGATCAGGGGTGATTTAAAATTCAGATTTGCAGATGTGTACAAAATGTACAAATTTAATTATTATTCTTAATCCAGTTTCACCAACAATTTTAAAGGATTAGTGTATAAGGATTTTTAGAGTGGTGACCCATCTAGTGTTTCACGTTCCCTTTAAGATATACCAATATGTGTTAAGTAGCTTGTTGTAATTTATCATTATATGAATGCACTGTTGGTTACGATGCACTTTGTCTACCCTGACAGAATTCTGAAGACAGTTATAACTGTAGCTGCACTCCAGGTTATTATGGGAGTAACTGTGAGTTAAGAACGACAACCTGCACCGATGATACTTGCTTCAATGGTGGCCACTGTGCCAGTAACCCAGACGGTGGCTACTACTGTCAGTGCCTGGTGGGCTACGTCGGTTTCAACTGCGACAAGAAGATCAATCACTGCACCTCCAGCCCTTGCGTAAATGGTAAGAGTTGTCTGTCAGCCTAAATGTTAGCTGGTCTAATTGTATCAATAATTCTTCAGTAAAACCTATTTCATAAAGAATGATTGTGTTTTGGGATTTTGTCCCAGGTGCTCTTTGTGTGGACCTTGTGAATTCCTACTTATGTCAGTGCCCAGAAGGTTTCACAGGACTGCACTGTGAAGAAAACATCAATGAGTGCTCCAACTACCCTTGCCAGAATGGTGGGACGTGCCGAGATGAAATTAATGGCTACTCTTGTACTTGTCTTCCTGGATATGAAGGCAACAGCTGCAACGTATTTGTCAACAAATGCAAGTATAATCTCTGCCAAAACGGTGCCACGTGTCACGAGAGGGATGGCCATTACGTCTGCACCTGCCTGCCTGGTTATGCTGGACGCAACTGTCAGTTCCTGTTCATGGAACAGCTTGGTATCAAAGGAGCCAAGAAGCTGCTGGAGGAAGCTGACAAGGAGGGCATGCCCTGGAAGGCCATCTGCTCTGGAGTTATGCTGCTACTGGTACCACTGACAGGATTTGCAGTGCTGGCGGTTCGGAAATACATGAAGGTTCATCCCAGGTGTCAGTTGAGCAAGAACTACAACGGCAAGACCATGAACAATCTGACGACCAGCTCTGCCAGAGGCGAGGAGCCTTCTGCCAGTACCAGGGGGGCTCCCCATGTTAAAAACACAAACGTGAAGATGGACTTATATGGTGATAATGGGAAGCAGGTCCATTGCCTACAAGCGGATTACAATCTGGTGTACAATTCAAAGCCAGGGGAGAAGATGACAGTGGAGCTGGAGAAGAGCCTGAGATGTGCTTCTCTAGACTGTGATATAGATATGAAACAGATGAAGACTCTGAAGAGGTGAATGGAGTTTGCGATTGTTAGATGCTGTTGTGACTCGTTGAATGCAGTGCCTGATGTAATGAGGTTTCATGTCACTTTTGTTTCAGTGCTACTTCAGAGAAGGAGCCCCCAGGGTGTGAGTTCCCGTCAGTGTGCATCACGTCGGAGGGGCCCGGCGGCTGGAGAGCTTCAGCACAGGTGCAGGCACAGGAAAAGGCACCACTTATATCTATTAGCAATAATTGCGTCTATGATCAGTTAAAATCAATAATGTAATGTTATGATTATGGCTAAACAAATATACATCCATCCAGCTCCCAACTGGTCATACAGGGTTGCAAGGTTAGTCAGGAGTTTCAGAATACGGCACAGGCCAGGGGGACACTCTGGATGGGTTGCCTGTCCTTCACAGGCCAGGGGGAGCCTCTGGATGGGATGCTAGTCCATCCAGGGCACACATTTCGGGGAAAGAGTAGGAGGGAGATTCAAACTGGCCAACCCTGGAGGTGTGAGGCAGCAGTGGTTACCAGGGCAACACCATGCCACCCAGGACCAAGCAAATAATTAAATCATAAAAATATACATGAACAAAAACCATTCAACCCCCCATCTTCCATACTTACCATGTTCAAGGTCACAACAATTTTCTTGTTTCTCTTGTCAAGTTTTCCATCTTCTGTGACATATACAGACAGACATGGAACCATTTAGTTTCTAGCAAACTACATTCACAGGACTTTGCACTATGATGATCACCTTCAAAAGCTGGTGTGGAGGTACCCTTTGAAATAAAATCTTGGTCCGGATTTCTGCTCTGACCTGAAATGTCCGCCTCTGACCATTATGCTGCCAGCTAGAGCTGCATTGTGATTAAAAAGACGCACACGTTTGTTAACTGAGGAAAAAAAATGCTTGATGCAAATCGAGCAACCAAAGAAAAACGTGACTACACTTAAACTACATGCTATTTAGTTAGCAATAGTGATACACATATTAAATGGTTGTAAATGTCTCTTTTAGGCCAGTGTTTTTTGTTGATCTCTGTTCCATGACACCGATTTTGCTACACAGGTGTAACAGGCGCCATAGAGACCCGGAGCCCTTACTCCGCTGAAGCTGCTTAAAACTGGGAATGTTTCCGTTAAAGGCTGCTGCTGTGAGACTGCCATTCAGCGTGAGCTGGATCTCTACTGAAGCCAGCAGATTCACTGCTTCAGACAGTGCAGGTTGGGCCACACTGGCTCACAGAATTACGGCTGTTCTTCTGATAAAAATGAAATAAACTTACTAATGGGATGTTGCATTTAAAGAAGTGCTGAATACTATTAAAAAGCAACAATAAATAGAGGATTTCAAAGCTGACTGAGCCAGTCGTGACTCTGGGCTGTATGTGAAAAACATTGTTTTTAAATAAAATAATTGTATTTCTTAAGTTAACTTTAAGTTATTTTATTTGTTTTGTAAATGTCTTTAATTTTATGGAGTTTACATTTTTTTTATTTAATTTTGTGCAAATACAAAAAAGACGATGGATTCATGCTTTTTTTCCTATAAATGTATTTAAGTTTTACATTGTTTGAATGATAAAATATTTCATTATAGATAGTTTGGTAACACTTTATCTGAAGCTGTCACGTATAATGCATTATAATGATCAGTATAAGAATTAATAAGGCATTGCACAATCTTCTGTTGACAGTCATAAGGCATTATAATGTTTATTATAATACTTTATAAACTCCAATGAAGCTCTCAACTACAATGCACAATCGATACCTTCATAATGCTTTGTACTGCATTATGTATGTAAGGTATCTACAGTTCATTATAGATCAGAGCTTCATAAAACATTCATAATGCATAATAATCATGGCTCTAATGTATGTCTTTTTATAAATATTTATAACTATGTTCATAATGTTTTATGAATGTGTTATAATATGTTACGAATGTGTTCATAGATTCTTAAAGACATGCCCTTCATAGAAAGTGTTACCAATAGTTTTATTTTGTAATTGTATAGTTTAGGATTTTTGCAAATAAATAATTAAATATGTTTGTTTGTTGTTTCATTAGTCTATTCCACTTACATAGTATGGCGTCATCACAGGGTTTCCAGCTTCGGTCAGCTGGCTGGTGTGAGATTTTCAAATTGATTTTCAAAGTCTACACACGCATTTACGCGTATGTAACCATTTCATTACCTTGAAAATAGTTTGTAGTATTTCCATACTACCCCAATGCTTTTGATGTCGTTAATTTTAGGTTTGTGATGGAATAATATAGATTTACCGTAAGATATCTTGTATGAGCATGACAGTCTGAAAACATGAGTGTCAGGCCAGATGCATGACAGTATACTGTACAACCCTGTCATCAGGTATCTGGAAACAGTGCAGGGCACAGGGTAGAGAAACATGCCAGATTATATATATATATAATTATATATAGAATTTTTGTGTGTCATTTGTTAAATGAATCAGAAAACAGGATAATCAGGAATTTCCATCTGGGGTCAATAATGTTAATCAGTTAATCTAATCTAATCTAATCTAATCTAATCTCATATAATTCCAAAGAGTTCAGAAGCTTTTCCTCTCACATGCAGTGGAATGTAAAAGAGGAAGATGTTGACCTTGCTGGAGGCACAACTTAATAATATAAGTAAAGTGCTGTTTTTTTAGAGAGACCTGTGAAGCCAAATTAAATATTGGGGTTACACGTACCCAATCCCCCTCTGGTTTCTGTCCCTGGTGGCTTGCTAAATAGACACTAATTGTCCATTGCGTGTACATTATTCGTGAAAGGCAGTGGACGCTGCAGTTGTCGATGTTTATGAGCTGGGGAGACTGACAGGGAGTAATACGGTAATGAATACAGTGAGCTGCACTGTACGGCGCCATAGTGCCGCTCGGTCCGCGCCAGTGGAAAATCGGCCGGTTCGCTCCCCGAGCGCATAGCGATTAAACCAAACCTGTATTTCTGCCATAAGCCCAGAAAATAATGATGATTCGGAATTGTTTAAAAATACTAGTAATTAGCAAACTGAATGTTAGCAGTAAGAGTAAGTGATACCCTTACTCGGACCGCAAAAAAAAGATTTCTTGAGGTCTGTCCTCTGAGTCCGTCCTTTAGATGATATTTTGCTAGTGGTATCTAAATCTTGGTTTTATCTTTTTGATATTCACACCCCTGCTACTGGGCGGAGCTGCAGCATGTTTCCCCACCTACAAGATTTCTGAGAGCTTCTCCTTCCGTTAAAAATAGCTTCTGGCAAAGTGTAACCGCGCTGACGGGCTTTATATAGAAACCTGAAAGGCTTTCAGGAGATGAAGACTCTTTACACCGCTAGGAGAATTACCTTAAATGTAAATCATTTAAATAGTATATATAACATTATACCACTTTAAACTACCACGTACATCTCCGCGATTTAAGGTGCCTCTAAATCATTAGAAGGTGTAACTGTTATTTCACACGCTGACAATGAGTCCATCACATCATAATCTTGGTATTTGTCTTGTCATTATTAACGTGAATTACTAGTACGTGTCTGTCAGTGTGTACATCCTGAAAGAAAAAATACAGTTGCATTTCCTAATAATAATAATCTAGGCCTAACGTTATCTTTTACTGAAAGTGAAATTAACGCAGAAGGTCTCTCATAGAATTTTGTTCTCAAAAAAAAGGAAACTTCATGTAAAATCTATATATAGTCTTATTCCTGTCCATAAATGGGATGCGACTGCGGGAGCCTTCCTTAAGGGACGGTAATATTTTTGTTTCCATCATCAAGTAACTCAAGGCGGTGCAGACTGATCTTCCACCGTCCTGCGTTTTTGTTCCCTTGGGGTAAGTCGGATTTATTTATTTTTTTACATTATGTTTTATAAGAAAAAATGTCACCAATGACAAGACAAACATGTCTTTGTAACTAATTGGTTTGAGATTCAGTTATATTGAAACAAACGTTGTTTGTTTTTTTTAAGAGCAAGTGAAAACATCAAATAGGTACAAGAAATTATGTTTAAATGTGTTTAACATTTGGGTATATTGGTTTCGTTGTTATTTTTTGCAGCGAATTAAATCTGAGAAAACGTTTTAACATAAAAGTAATTTATAAAATGTGCTGTACTAACAAAGCCATATTTGGGACAAAATGGTTTTGATATGATGTGTACTACTTAAATGTACTGTATACTTAGTTTCTGTAGTTTCCAAGGTAATTTGTTAGGCTACCAAAATGAAAATGAGATCATCCTTGAAATATGCCTTCCACTTTAGCCTGTCTATTTATTGCAATATGTTTTGGAGGTGTGCAAATGCTGTGATTAAATGGTATCCATTGATAATCACTTTCAGTTTGTAGCTCTTGGTTTAATCAGGGGTTACATGGGGTTTACATGAACAATTAATACTTTTTCTCTGGAGACAAAAGAGTATGGCCCTATTTTCGGTAATATGTGATATCACTGTAATGGAGTGATAAGCTAGTGAGTGTATAAAGATGAAGTATTTTTTCCCCCAATCCTTTGGTAAATTCTTCTTCAGTTTCCTTTGGCCATTAGCCTTTGCAATTAGCCTTACATTTTAAAGGAAGTGTCATGCAGACCTAGCTGCGATGGAGTCGTATTCTGTCATGTCTCATATTACCTGCCTGAAATACCTTCCAGAGGCCACAGAACAGTCATTTGTTTTTACAGTACTGCAGTCTGAAAATTAACGTCATTAACTGAAATGGTTATCAATGAATTATAATGCCAGCAAATCATATAAGCAGTATATCGCTTATTTGTTAGTGCTGCATGGTGCTACAAGGTTCTGCCAAAGATGCAAGCACATGTTTATGATGACAGCCTCGCCGGCCGCACCAGTATTTCTATGGACATATTTTCCTCTAAGGCGGGCGTTACGTCTGGATGGAACAAAATGATAAATATACTTTCCTGTAATAAAATATACAACATACTTTGACTCCACTAATGATTAAAGTCAGGTTATGGCAAATGAAGAAAATGTGTGTGACACTACATAGGAAGGCATGGTGTCCTATGAAATGCCGGTACAGTTTGACATTGTTCACTTTGTTTGGCTGACAGGGTTTTGAGGTGAATCAGTCATGGATACCATTAAGGCTTTGCCACTTTACCAACGGAAGCACAAGCATTTTGACCAGGATTACCGCAGTATGCAAACTAAGTATACGGTTAAGGAATATACTGCTTCTTCATCAAGGTAGGATTATTCAATGCTCAATGTGCAAATATTCAGCGTTTGTCCAGTTTGCTGAGCACGCGTAGTATGAAAAAGAAACACCTTAAACCTTTTCTTGGTGGCACAAGTAGCTACCTGTGTTTTCAGCAAGACTAAATGTAGCTTTGTATTTTAAACAAGAAATGTAGTCATTATAGGTGCAATAAATTTCCAACCTAAAATACTAAGTGTAATTAGCTGCACCACGACTGCATTATCATCAATGTAACATTCTTTTTTCTGGACAGAAAAACCAGTTCAAAAACAGTAAGCCATCATCAACAAAAAGAGCATCAAGGAACTTCCAGCATACAGGCTGTGGAGGAGGCCAAGGACGAGTCTGCTTATTCCATACCTCCATTTAGACAGAGGTGGGTTCTGATGCACAAACAAGGTGACTTTCAGATCTATAAGCCATGTTGTGGGATGCGAAGATTTCTGGCAGCAGATAATCCTGTTAGAATATCTGTCTTTTGATAACTTATGGGTTTCTTGGTTCAATGTAATGAAAGAAAAGTGTATCATACTTGAGACCTGGACTAGGATGAGGGGTGAGCAGAATGGAAACACACACACACACACACACACACACACACACACAGACATGCACTCACACAGATTAGGTATCTACATCTCTTTTGGGACTCTCCATTCATTTCTATGGACATAACCCTAATCCTAGCTATGATAACCTTACCCCCTACCCACCCCTAACCTTAACCATAAGCAACCAAACAAAATACAAGACTTTTGTCTTTAGTTTTTTGATTTAATTTTTAGTTTTTTGATTTCATCCACAGATTTTTAGAAAATTGAGCATATGCTTATGGGGACAAAAAATGTTGCCACAAGTAAAAAGTTACAGGCTCTTAAGACATTTAGGGAAATCTGGTTCCCACAATCTAATAATTACAAAAACGCACACGTACACACACATGCACACACACACACACACACACACGCACAATCGTTTTCTTCTCAGTTAGCTATATTGCCTTAAATCCCTGAAAATTCCCTTCGGTAAAGGGAAATTGATTTCTACATTTGGGCAATACTTCCAAAATACTTAATTATTTTGGAATCGAGATCACAAAAGTAATAATATTCAGGAATTTTGCGATATACTAGAAACCTGAAAGTTATCAGAAAATGTGTCCTGTACATGCTGGGTACGGAGTGGGGAAGCAGCATAGGATCTGAGGAAATCGGGTGCACACAGGGTTTATTTGGAAAAACACACTCAGGAACATGAAATGACGTGGGGAAATATACTTTAACGTGGACTTAAATACACGACAGCAATCAACATAACTTGAAACAGCTGGTAACACGGGGATTCCACATGAGGTAGAGAGGGGCGTGGCACATAGGAGGATCGGATGATCGGGGCGTGACAAAATGTTGGTTGAAGGTGGCGTTTCATCTGCTTATATCATTGCTTCTTCTTTTAAAACAAACAAACAAGTAAACAAACAAGTAAATAAATGTGTTGCTGGGCAACCAAATCGCCTTGGATAGAACTGAATCCTAAATGAATTACTGGTTCATCAGTCCGAACTCATAATGCATATGATGTATTTGCTTTTTGTGTCAATTACAAACTAGCTTTCCATTGTTATTGGAAAAGTATTAATGTTGTGTGTAGATGAATTTGCTAAGTTTTTGAACAATTTCTGTCCTTTGTTAGTAAGTCATGGCATGGCTTCTTGGCTATGTCCAGTTGGGTGTGGGCATCTAAAATTAATCACCAGCTTCTGAGGAAGTCAGAACAGAGTGTTTAATACCATGATTCTATTATCAGTTTGATATGTAAGCAAAAAAGCATGAGGTCATAGACAAGGTCGATGTAGGGTTTGACACAAAACAAGACACTTTTCATTCCAAACCGATGATTCTAAGTTCCCATTGGGCATGGAGGTCCACTCAGGTGCCCTTGAGACACCAGCACTGTGCAAATTTACTTCAAAACTTCTGCAGGCGCATAAAATTTATGAAGTGTTCCTGAGTAAAGGTCTTCAGAATTGTAATTAACCAATCAGGGAATGATATGATACAGTTTAAATCCCTGTGGGAACATTCTTTTTTCCTACTCCATCTTGCGCTCCATTAGACACACACATACAGGTGAGAGAAAGCTTGGGGAGCAGCGCGCAGGGCCAGCCAGCGCGCAGGACCCCTGAAGGCGCGCAGGACCCCTGAAGGCGTACAGGACCCCTGAAGGTTAAGGGCCTTGCTCAAGGGCCCGGGGACATGTGATTATTCTGCCAAGGCCAAGGCTCAAACTGGTGCCTTTCCAGTCACAGGCAGAGAGACACACACCACCCCCATGTTACTCTGAAATGGGCCAGGGCTGAACAGGGCTGAAAGCGTAGTTTATTCTCCTTTCTTATGAATATAACACTAATATAAGCCAGCGTTTCCCAACCCAGTCCTCGAGGAACCCAGGACAGTCCACATTTTTGCTTCCTCTCAGCTCCCAGCATACCTGTACCAGGAATTCAGTGTTCCTGATTGGCTGGGAGCTGGGAGGGAGCAGAAATGTGGTTCCTCGAGGACTGGGTTGGGAAACACTGATATAAGTGAATAAACACATAAAGAGTATCAATCCATTCGCAATTTTGTTGATAAGAAATTTTTTTGTGTGCTTTGCTGTTATATTATAGATGTGTTGTACAAATCATTTTTTCTAATTCTAAATCAAAGTATTTACAAAGTATTTGATTTTAAGTTTGGCTAATTAATTACCTCAATTACGCAATCTTAAGAAAAACAAGCACACTTCATGACTGATCAAAAACTAAAGTACCTGTTTTGGTGCCTTGATGTCTGTGAGAAACTGTGATGCTTGGACTGAAGTGGATTTTCTAGTGTATAGTTTATGCAAAAGGTAAGTTGAGAGTGAACTGCTTCAGGCTTAAGTTCCACTAGAAAGAGTGACTCCATAAGGAAAATGTGATTCGTATTAGTAGAGATATACTGGAGCCCAGTGAGTTGTTTTGAAATGTCTTAGTGGGACAAAACAATGGTCCATTTATTCATACACACTTAACAGAACTGCCAAGGCTGTGTGAACTGGGAAGGTATAT
>JAODKC010000045.1:16665873-16682768 GCA_026777985.1 Mormyrops attenuatus
CACACCCCCCAACTCCCCAGTAACTGTGATGCAGAAATTTCACCATGTCCCTTTGAATACATGTGACATTAAAACCTGAACATAAAACTTAGTAAATGCATTTTTTTCAGCTGTTAGCCTGACACTTGTCATGGGACATAGGAGAGTCACTGCAGTCATGATTAATGTCTCAGTAATTATCCTGTTTGCAGAGCTGACCCCCTGAAACATGGCAGCAAAAATATTTCATATGCCTCATATAATTTACACATGGTGGTTTTGACATTTTAGCTGTACAATAGCAGCTGTTTCCAAAGATTCTTTTTGTAAGACACTGATACATAGTCCAGTTGTCCTTGTTGAGGCATTATAATATCCATGTATTGTACACTTTTTGAGACTTACCTTGGATAACTGGCAGTTTTTCTTAATGGAAACTTAAAGGAAAGTGTGTCTTATTCTCACAGGTTTAAGGACGGTGTTCTCCTTGATCGGCTGAATAATCCAGAGAAGTACAAGCTGGAGAGCAAGTATGGCGTGCACAGTCTGACCATCGCCAGGTATGCTGGGAAAAATGTGCATCATTTTCACTTCTGTCTTTGAGCACTATTCTATGCAGAAGGCAGCTGGATTGAGCCTGAGTCGCGGCACATTGACGCGGGAGAAAGTGCCGTCGTACGGGTGGAAACAGCTGCCGCGCTCCCTGGCCGCCAACAGCCGCTCGCAGAGAAGCCGCCGGCTCCGGGATGCCTCAGCTGTTCGTCCAAAGTGCTGAGCCGCTCGCCATTTGATACGCGGCCTCCTCAAGCAACACGGGAGCCACCGGCTCCCTACAGGGGCGCATGGCGGACGGGCGACGGGGGTGTGAAGGTCGCATTGTCAGGCAGATTTTTTTAATTCAGTGAGACAGAGATTTTAAATAATGAAGACGTTACAGACAGGAAGCATAAATTAGTTATTGTGCATGATGTTTCAGGGATTTTAAAGAAGGTGATGAAGACTTGAGAGTCTGGGCAGCTTTAAAATAGGCCCTCAGGGTCAAGGTCGGATTTCTTTCCTCTGTTCACACCCCACTGCTCTGCTCCACATTAGGCTTGTTGTAGTTGTTGGTCGGAAGGGGGAATGAATTTGCCCCAGGGGGATTCATAAGAAAGGGTTTGTGAAAGGGTGCAATGTAAGAAAGATTTTTAAATCATTTTTAAAAAATAAAGACTTCATCATTTAAAATAATAACACTGTTGGGGTGCAGTTTCGCAACTAAACATACATTAACTAAAAAAAATGAGCTTATCTGATACATACTACAATCACTACTAGATTATTATTAGATTTCATCCTTGTGCTCTGAACGTGCCGCAAATTGTCCTCAGTAACACATGGGTTCATGATGACAGATAAGGAACACACTCTTAATTCATGTGTCATCTGTATCAAGACAGAAACACATTAAATAGCAAAAGATGCCGTCATGAATGGTATGAATATAATTTTATGATTTGTGATTCCAGTAATGTTCAGCCCTAAATAGATATCTGTTCGCTGACTTTGCTGAGAGCTGTAGAGGGTGTAGGTCAGACTGAAGCTTCACACGCAACAAAACGTGCTTTTAACGGAGGAGTAAAATTGACAGAATGGGGGTGGGGACTGCCGATATTGGGGGGGGGGGGACAGGTCCCCCCTAATTCTGGTGCCGCAGCCACACTGCACACATAAGCAAGTGGCTGAGAATTAAGCACAGTTTGTTTCATGCCAGTATAACATTACTGAATTTAGCTACGATACACATAATGAGAAACAGAGGAACAATGGCTGAGTGAATGGATGGAAAACTCCATATATTCATTTTCATATAAGTAATTATGGAACATTGTTTCCATTTTGTTTTCAGATCAATGTTGAGTGACCCTGTGAATATTTGCATGGAGTGGGTGCGTAAATGTTACATCGATTGTCCTGTCTGCCTTCAGGAGTGACATCGGAGACACCGGCGAGTATACAGCTGTGGCCACCAATGTGCATGGCTCAGCTTCCTCCAAGGCTACTGTCACTGTCAAGAGTAAGTGAGTGTGAATCAATGAATGTTACATTTATATAGCGCTCTCCAAGACACCCAACGCGCTTTACAGGAGCAATGGGGAGCCACTTCCACCACCACCACTGCGTAGCCCCCACCTGGATGATGCGACGGCAGCCATTCTGTGCCAGTACGCTCACCACACAGTAGCTAATGTAGTGAAGGGACAGTTCACGGTGTTTCTCAAGCTGGTCCTCGAAGACGCCCAGGCAGTTGATGGAAGGGAGCTGGAAGGGAGCAAAAACGTGGACCTGGGGGTCTCTGAGGACCGGGTTGAGAAACACTGAACTACATGGACTTGTACTGGTACTAATTATGATGCATGAAGCTAGAAACTAAGTTTTGACAATAAATGTGATAATCTTTGCAAACAAGTTTATAACCTTGCTTCTAGATGAATTTATGTAGTGCTAATATTTATTAGTAATAATAATGGTTTTATTCTCTATTTAAAGTCTGATGATGAATGTACAATGTTGTATTCATCTTACATATAGGCACCGTGTCAGGCTAGTTAAACCCGCAGGCTTCATGTGAGTATGTGTGCTTATTACAGGGCCGGGGGAGGAGGAAGAGTTATCACAGCCTTCACTGCTTTCCTGCCAAAGTAAGTGCCATGTAACATGTCTCTACTTGAGGGAACAACCAGCACTATTAGAATCATGTGTGTATTTTGCCCTATAATCCACAACGGTGACAGGAGACATCAAATTATGAGAAGTTTAAGAGAACAACTATGTTCTAGAATAGGATTTTATTAATAGCAAATGTAACTGCATGTCTCAGAACATGGCTAATCTTGTACAAACACAGTACATTACATTTTCTCCATATCGTGTAACTCTACACAAAGCTAAATCTTTTGGTTTTTAAGTTTGGAAGAAACGATGAAATGTGGGACTGACCTGGAACTGTTTATGAGTGGACATTCAGACAGGACTGGACAGTCATAGCACATTTAAAAATGAGCATATTTCCTTAATTTAAAAGTTAAATGGCAGAATTTATATGCAACCCTATTAATCATATAATGCTTCTGCAATAAAGGAAATGAACAGAATTCATTATTATTTTCTACCATCTGATGTTGTTTGAATATCATCACATGATAACATTGGCGAAGCCACAAATCACAGTGTGAGGGGGCCGGCAGGAAATCAGGTGGGTCAGTCAGTGTCAGTCCCATAGCGATTCACTCGGCACACAATCACACCACAGACTCAACCACATATTTATGAGGTTTTAAATGACTCATGGCATTACTTAGACCAAATGACCGACGAGAAAGAAAAATGTATTTGCCTCTCAATCGGACATTTCCTCCGATTGATCTTTTTGTCACTCACTGTGAACGCTGAATGGGGGGGCTGAGTTCTGTTTGGGAAGGCTCTCTGTGGCCCACCTATGCCACGGTACCATCATAAAATGTCCCATTCGTTAGGCATGCTTTCAAATTGACCTATAAAACGTGGCTAATACGGCACTTCTATGTTCCTTAGAAAATGCAGATGCCTTCTGACTATGGAATGTTTTAAATTTAATTTAATTTAATTTCTGTTCCACAGTCCCCTTGCTGTCAGAAATACGTTACAGCAAACTTGATATCACCTTCCTGGAGAAGTTTGGTGTGACCTTTGGAGCAGAGGGAGGCACGGTTAGCCTGACTTGCAAACTGATCGTTAACCCGGACCTTGTTAACCTGCCCCCTGACGCTATGTGGTACAGAGACGGTAAGAGCAGCGTGGGGAACCGGGATAACAAAAGTGTGCTTCCCTCCTCATATATGAATACCTAAAATCGGAATTGGTTATCACAGAGGTTTCAATACATCAACACAGCTATTTTATTTATGCAAAGCATTATTATTTACCGAGACCTGGAAAGACTGCTGACTTTACAGTGCTGTGCAAAAAGTATAGGATGCCAAAAAAGGTAAATTAGCTGTTAAGGTAAAACTTATTTTAAATCTGTCTGTGTCGCCACTGCAAACCCTTAACTCAGTTCAGCCCAGCATTTGCAGAAGCTAGTCATGTATTTGTTGAACTCGTTCTCTAGCACACATTGTTTGATTGAACATTATCTCATAAAATTAATTAACTAATTAAACTGAGTGAGCTATTAGTAAAATTTAACAATTACATGAAATGGCTGGGGTACCCTGAGCCAACACTGTGTTTTTGTTATCAAACAAGATATTAGTAACTTTTAGGAGAACAAAAGGATTTTGTGTTACTTTTCATTGGGTTTTATTATTTTTATTTTTATATATTCTAATGTGAAATTTTGTCATATTTTTAGATACGACTTTTTTAGGCAGATAGCTTTAAACATAATTTCCTTTGGTGGCCCAGTACAGTACGGTAGTGTCAATATAGGAATATGAAGGAATAAAGTTTAGCAAAGATACTCTGCTTTGTACGTAATGGTCCTAAATGACGGTAATTGACTATGATGATATTGGTAAACGACCTGACCTTTTCAGATGAGCTGCTGAAGGAGTCTGAGTGGGTGGAGCTGAAATGTGGAGGCGGTGTGGCTAAGCTAACCCTGCCCCACCTCAATAAGGAGGACGAGGGCCTCTACACCCTCCGCGTGTGGACGAAGCAAGGAACGACGGAGCACAGCGCATACCTCTTTGTTAAAGGTAAGTTTCCCAAGCTGATCCTTGGGGACCCAGAGACGGTCCCTCCAGCACCCAGCAATTTGGCCCCTGAAGGACCGGACTGGGAAACTTTAGCTACACCTTTTAGAACCCTAACTTTCTTGGGTAGTTGTGATCTATTATATAACAGATTTAGTTTATATTTTTTTCTAATAAATCTTGTCTTTTTAGCATGTAGTGCATATGGAGTTTCTGCATACTGCATTCTCGGCATCCAAACCAGCTGTTTAAATATATTTTAGACATTTATGAGTTACCAAACTTTTTTGTGTGCCGTCTGCTGGCCTTCGCACGTCGTCTACGGCTACATTGTCTCCCAAAAATTCCCAAAAAATCCCTATTCAGTTTCTTATGCCGACCCTGCAATATATCGAAACCGGAATGGGGAAATTCGTAATGCAGAAGGTTCAACTGTATTGGCTTTTGCCTTTCACATAAATACTGCTGCTACTACTACTACTACTACTACTACAGTACTATTACTACTACAGTACTACAACTACTACTAGCCTGCATCTCAATTCATGCTGTATTAACTGTGATTAAGGGCAGCTGCTCCCTGTTCTATGTGTGACAAAGGCAGAAGTGAAAATCCATTCATTGTGATACTTTTTCACAATTGAACTGTACCAGGGCACAGAGCAAGATATGGGTGCGACAGGATTTGAAAAGCTTTGAAAAGCAGTAAGTTACGTCTGACGCTGCCCTAAGCAGCTGCCTGCTACAGCAGCTCCTTTCTGTTTGTTTTCTTTGTTTTTAAGTATTGGAAGTTTGTGTTTTTCTTTGTGACTATTTAAAATGTTTCATGACTACCATGGTGTGGAACAGGATAGTTCCCCTGCTCTACATTGGCAACGGCATGCGATATTTCAATCATGGATGGAAGAATATGTGTGGAGGGACGGACGTTCCCCTATACATGACAGAACACGCTGGACCTGTCCCCCCTGTCCCCCCTGTCCCCCCAAAGCTGCCAGTGCTGGCCGAACTGGCACAAGCCTTACCTGCCGTATATCATAATGAGCAACATGAGGTCACTGGCAAACAAGTCGGACGAGCTCTCAGCTCTGACGCGGAGCCACGGGGAGTACAGACACTATGACCTCACATGCTTTACGGAACCCCAGTAGAGGGCAGAGTGTGACTCAGTGGTCTATGACTCTCTGCCTGAGATCAGAAAGTCAATGGTTCAACACCAGCCTTAATAGTGAAGTTTGTGTGGCCTTGAGCAAGGCCCTTAAACCCCAGCTTGCTGTCACCTCCAGAGAAGAAGTTAGGGAAGGCATAGTGCATGTAGTGCAGGGCTACAAGTAGCCACAGGTCCACCGAACAGCAGACTGGACTTGGCGAACAACACAACAGCACTGTATTAGAATGGCCAGGGCAGACTCTGCTTTCTGAGCATCATAGTCTTACATGTGCATTGGAATAGTGTCAAGACCATAATTAAACAAGAAGGCCTAAGGCAGGGGTGGCCAGTCTTACCCAGAAAGGGCTGTTGTGTGGCGGGTTTTTGCTGCAACTCCCTAATTAGGTCACTAATTAGAGGACTGATCGGCTGGAGAGTCACACCTGGGTTTGAACAGCTGACCTAAAGATTATCCCAAAAACGTGCACACACACCGGCCCTTTGCGGATAAGATTGGTCACACATGGCCAATGGGATCACTAAAACCTTGTCTAGATCAGGTCAGTACTCCAAGCACAATGACTGAACCAGGAGGAGATTGATTAAAGAGGTCACTGTGAATGCGGTGAGTCTGACGGAGGCACACAATTGTTGGTTACTATGGTAAGCCTGCTGAGAAAAACAACTTACAATAGTTAACGAGCTTAAAATATGTTTTCACATGATGGTTCGATGTTTTAGCTGGTTAGCCCAGCTTATGATTGTCATTCCAGCTAGTTTATCAGGGAGAGCAACAGTTTGCAAAGATCAGAATACATGTTCTGGGCTGGCCCGGTCCGAGCCGTGACCTCAGTACAGTTGAAAACTTGATCCAGCTGACTGACAGAGGGCAGCCCACCAGCAGGTCACACCCCAACCCTAACCCTAAACACAGACACATGGTCCCAAATTCAGGAACTTTGGGAGGAAATCCCATTTTCTCCACCCATCTTCAAAAATTGCTTATCCAATAAAAAGTCGCAGGGTGACCCTGGAATCTGTCCCAGGACAGCACAAGGCAGGGGGAACAGCTATGTGAGCTCACATCACGGGCAGTACATGGGCAGGGCCCACTTTGTGTCTGTACATTCATATAATGTATATACTTGTCATTTAGACATCAAGATATAGAAATATATATATTGTACATATTTACCTGCTCCATACTGAAAACTAACACATATGTACAGGTAATTCCTTCATTTGTTTAATTCGTGCACAAATATGTTTTTTTCACATGTGCATCTATTTACTTTGATGTTATACATGCCTGTAAATCGTCATCTTAGCTTTCACTGAAATGAAATCCTCACTTTAACCAGAAAAGTGACGCCGCAGTAGCGCCATGCAGTCCGTCTGACTTCTGGGCCTTTGCCGTTTAAACAGATGCAGCTGCTCCTGTAGCTGGTGCCCCTCCAGCCCCCATGGATGTCAAGATCCTCGATGTGAACCGCGATTATGTGTTTCTGTCCTGGAAACCTCCCAACACCACCACTGAGGGACCAATTACGGGATATTTTGTGGACAGGTTTGTCTGAAAGGCTGAGATGCGCTTGTAGGACTGGCCAGTAATTTCTATGGCAAAACCCTAATCTCAACTATGACAGCCTTAACCCCTAACCAGCCCTAACCTTAACCATAAGTAACCAAACAAAATACAAGTCATTTGGCATTCTTACTTTTTTGGTTGCATTCACGGATTCATATAAAATTGAGGTTCCGCTTGTGGAGACTGAAAAAATGGTCCCCACAACATCAAAATAACCGGTTTTTATCATTACATTGTGGGGATATTTGGTGCCCACAATGTAGCGTATATCTGAACAAGGGTGCTTTTCCACCGTACCAAGTACGGTAATTTTGGTGCATTCCTTTTTCCATTGACTTCCGGTCAAGTAGCAGTACCAAAAGTTCCTGTACCAAAAGTTCCTGTACCAAAAGTGCCAAACCAGCTGAGGTACTTCTTTGTTACTTCGGTACTTTGGGGTGGAACTTGAAACGCTTTCTTTGTTGATCGGTTATGCAAATAGCCTGCCTCTGAAACACAATACAAACGCTGCCTTGAAAATAGTTGCAAACTCACAAAACAATGATAGACAGAGCAATTAATTAAAAGCCGTGAACCAAATTGTTCATACACCACAGCGTTCGTGAACCGCAGGCACCACTGTACTAGGATGGTACGCATATAGCGTATAGCGTATAGCGTGATGTCCTGGCAATTTGATTTAGCTGTAAATATAGTGATGTAATTTTGTTGTAATAAATATTTGGGTATTTGTATAGCAAATAGGAGTTTGTAAATTTCTCACAAACCCTTCTACGAATTATTTAAACGGCAAGGATGAAAATTATTATGATTGTCTTGGAGAACGCATGCAGCGCTTATGCAAAAACAGCAGAAGTAACCTTTAAACGGATTTTAAAACATATTAGATCATTTATAAAAGGAATAATAATTAAACTTACAAAGCTAGCTAAGGTTTTTTGTCTATGACAGAGAAAAAATGTTTTAGTGAAACTCCATGCGTTATACGGTATACAGAATTGAAAGTAAGAAAAAGCCTGACCTTAATCTAGCTGACTAGCAATGTAAGAATTGGATGTGCATTATAATGTGATGTTGGTATTAATAATACAATGCAGCCATTTTTCAAATGCAGTACAAAATGCCTGTCTCATGTTTTGATGTCTTTTAGCTGTCAGTCAGTTTTTTATGCCAGTGGAAAACCAACACCTTGAAGCACCGTACTTTTGGTACTTTTGGTATGGAAGTACCAAAAGTACGATACCCGACACGGTGGAAAAGCGCCCCTACACACACACACACACACACAAAAAAATGATTTACATTACAAAAGGTAAATTTTCTCCATTTGCAAGTCTAGTATTGTTAGACACATTTTAAAATGCTAAACATGAGAATGTTTAAACTGGAGAACTATAAGACAGTAACACTTCTGTTTTCCTCTTTTTATTTAGGCTTGAAGTTGGCACTGAGAACTGGGTCCAGTGTAACAGTGCCCCTGTAAAGATCTGCAGGTACCCCGTGCATGGCCTGAGCGAGGGCCGCGCCTATCAGTTCCGGGTGCGAGCAGCGAACAGCTCTGGCATTAGCCACTCCTCAAGAGTCTCTGAGACAGTCACAACCCAGGACCCGACCGAGCTGGAACGGCTGCAAGGTATCCGGGCATCAGCCACTGACACACAAGGCACTTTTAGTTTTTTGGTTGGTATAAGACAAACGTTTCATACTTCTTACTTACATACTTCAGAAATGCTCTATATTACACAGAAACATTAATGTGTTTTTTTTACATTTAATAACATAGGAGACTAGATAGAGCTAAGACTTCCATGCACAACTTTCTAAAAAAGGTTTTTAAATATTCCTCATATTTTAAATCAAAGCATGCTTCACCAGGTTTTTGTCTCTGTTATACTAGTAATTAAAATTGAAGGAAGACGGGACATTGTGATTCGTCCAGAGGACTTAGAAGGTAAAGTGATTATATTTTAAGCCATTTTGGTATAATCTGCAATATATACAGTTACATATTCTTATATGCCATGTTACACTGACTGATTTACAAATTTAGTTAAAATTAAAGTAGAGAAATATTAGTATTATGCCACAGCAGATGTGGAAGAAGAATATGGTGTGAAGTTTGGTTATATCCTGTAGCAATTAGTGTTAATGATGTGTTTACATGGCAGCATAGGGCACAGGGCGGGGGACACCCTGCATGGGATGTTCTATGTACAGCCTCACTGAATCTTCTACCTGCAGGATATGTGAAGGTGCCAGGACCTGCCACCAAGGTGCATGCCTCTGAAATAAGCAAGTCGTATGTGGTGCTGAGCTGGGAGCCACCTCAGCCTCGCGGACGGGAGCCGCTGTGCTACCAAATCGAGAAGGTGGGCTCCGTCCAGGTTCATGTCGTGTTAGCTGGAGAAGCTTTTTATGACAAATATCCATTGCAGTTAAATTGCAAGTATAAATATAGATGTTTAAGGCAATTTTACCCAATGTTACGTTAAGATGTGAACTCCATGCCGTTTCAGTCACATGTCTAAAAATACTTGGTTCCTAACTTGAATTTGTTTGTTTTAGTCGGTGGGAGACTGTGCACACTGGCAGAGGCTGAACATCCCCATGCCCCTGAAGTCCCCCCGCTTCCCCATATTTGATTTAGAGGACAACAAAAAGTACTTCTTCCGTGTCACTTCTGTGAACAAGCATGGGTCCAGTGAGCCTTCTACCCCTACAGAGATTATTGAGAAGAAGGAGCCGTATGGTAAGAAGAAGAAAAATCAAATCAAGCTGCCACACCTCTCCCAAATGTGCCGTCTATGTTGCTAGACATTGGGAGTTCATTCTTCATTATGTCCAAAAATAGTGACCTGGTAGCGCCAGAACAGCTGATCTACACATAACTACACTGTTAGATAAAAGGGTACAGCCCTGCTATAGTTTTGTTCCCCAAGGTACACACAACATCAGTGTACCCGCAATGGTACAAAAATGTTCCCCAAAGTCCATTTCTGTACCTTAAAAGGCCAAGGTTCTGTACCTTAAAAGGCCAAGGTTCTGTACCTTAAAAGGCCAAGGTTCTGTACCTTAAAAGGCCAGATTTGATGACCTGTGACTCAACTCGGCAAAACTGATGAAAAGACTTGGACTCAACCTGGGCAAATGACTCGAGACTTCGACCTGACTTGGATCCCTTGACTCGAGAAGACTCAAGGTTATATAGTCCCCCTCTGGATACCATACCGTTCACTTTATCATTTCTGTATATATCAGTTCTCTGCTCTCTACATTTTTATTTAGCATATACATGGACGTAAAAACTGTGTGAGGACAATTGTGAGTGGACACTCTCTGTTCAACCTATCTCTGTTTATAAAGAACGTATCCTACAACGTACTGTGGTGGGTTTTTGCTGTAGCAAGTTTTAATCACTAAAAAAACTGACATAGGTAGGGACACAAGTTACATGGCTCACAACTCGAGTCACAAATATGATGACTTGTGACTTGACAGCAGAAATGCTGGAAAGACTTGGTCTTGATGGCAAATGACTCAAGACTTGACTCGGACTCGCCAAGGAATGACTTGTTCCATCCCCATTAAAAGGTACATTTACCTACAACTAGAGTACCACTGGCAGACCCTTGAGGGTACAGCCTCTGTGACAAGTAAGTATACCCTGAAAGATACAAATTGGTAGTTTATTTTTCACAGTGTAGTTCCTTTATTTAGGTTAATCACAACAGTATAATGGCCGTAGGAGTTACCTATCATTTGCTGTGTGTGCTTTAGAAACTTATACACCAACATATGGCCGTGGAAAAAACCACGGGACCACGGGACAATTTTTTTATGAAACAAACTAGGTGTGTGATTTGAGGAATGAGTGTACAATAAATCTTGTACTTTTTGAAGTATATGTGCAGGAATCCCTGGTAACAGCTTTCAGGAATATGCTTCTCATGTCGCCATCTTCGTTATGCTCTCCAGGGGTTCCCTCAGCCCCTGGTCAGGTTGCTGCTACAAGAAACACAAAAACATCAGTTTTTGTGCAGTGGGATCCTCCCAAGAATCCACATGGCCTCATCGGCTACTACATTGATGCCTGTGTCCTGGGGACAAAAGCCTGGACTCCGTGTAATCACAGACCGTACAAGTACACCAGGTATTCAACAGGGACTCCGTGTAATCACAGACCGTAAAAGTACACCAGGTATTCAACAGGGACTCCGTGTAATCACAGACCGTAAAAGTACACCAGGTATTCAACAGGGACTCCGTGTAATCACAGACCGTAAAAGTACACCAGGTATTCAACAGCAGTAATGAGGATCCATTGATCTAACCGCATCAATTAATCACATCATCTAATCATTCTGTACACCAGCTATTCAATGACAGTGATGAAGATTCATTGACCTGCTTGATAGTGGGAAGTTTAAATGTAAATGTTTGATTGTGTGTATATACAGTATAGATAGCATTATATAGTATTATATGCTGTGTAATGTGTATACAGCTAGTGATATACCTGTGTGTGTGTCTGTCTGTCAGCATGTCTGCCTATGTTTGAACATGTTCTTACTGTGGTTTCTTTAGGTTTGTGGTTCATGGGTTAACTCCTGGGGAAACTTATGTGTTCCGTGTACAAGCAGTAAATGCTTTTGGCCTCAGTGATGAATCTCAAGAGTCCTTGCCGATCCAGGTGGCAGATGCCCTTTGTAAGTACAGAGCATGAGAACCTGGTTCTCGGGCTACTTTGCACTCCAGTCTTCCTCTGCATTATGAGATTTTAATAGTTTGTTATGAAATTGTGATCTACAACTTGTGGTAAATAACGGTTTATAGTGTGCAGCTATATTAACAAGAATGTTAGAGGTATGTTTGAATAAAAATATTATACCAGACCATTTATCTGAAGCAGAAATTAATATTCTAGCAATGTTTCAGACTTATTGAGGCATTTAGCTGTTGATTAATGAGGCAAATAAATATCACGTTGTTGTTTATCATTGTTGTTTATAATTTCTATATAATTTGGTCTCTTTTGCTATTACTATTTAAAGGGACATAATTTTCGTTGATTCTTCTCAGCGCAAAAATAGTGTAGTGGGAAAATGATTAACTAAGTACCTGACTATATATAGTGGTATTTCAGTGTATTGTGTGTCATAGTTTAATTATAGGAGATGACATGCCTTTGAAACAGAAGGTGCTGCCTTTAATCACAGATCACCGCCAGTGTGCACTAGCAGCACAGAGAAGGGCGTGCACAACACCACACACACACACACACACACACACACACACACTCCACAGCAGACGTTACGCAGGTGCTACATTTACTATTTATAACCCTGATGCAACATTATACACACTTTAAATCACAAGATTGGCATACTTACATAATTTTGTAGTCACAGTATTTTTAACCTATTTCAGAATCCATCATGAATGCAGATATGAGTTGTGAAAGGGTCCATTATGCGAGGAGATATGATGATTGTGTTATAGCAGGTTCCTTTGTGGGTGGAGATATGGTGTAATAAGATCCATAATGAGTGCAGATATGAGTATTGAGCTGTAACAGGAATACAAACATGATTATTGACTTGCAGAAGGATGTTTTATGAGTACAGAAAATGTTGAGTTTTAACAGTATTTTTCATGAGTACAGAAATGATTATTGACTTGTTTCAGGATGTTTTATAAATAGAGATATGATTATTAAGTAGTAATAGAGTCCATCATGAGTACAGATATGATTATTGAATTTTAATTTGGTCCATTTTGAGTACAGATATGATTTTTGCTTGTAGCAGCAGTTTCCATGAGTATAGATGTGATTACTGAGCAGGAACAAGGTTCATCAGGTGTTCAGATATGATTATTGAGTTTTAACAGTGTCCTTTATGAGTACAGATATGACTGTTGAGTTGTAAAAGTCTGTTATGAGTACAGATGTGATTATTCAGTTGTAACAGGGTTCATTGTGAGTATAGGTATGATTATTGAGCTGTTACAGTAGCCATTATGAGTGCACATATGTTTATTGAGTCTGGCTTGAGTAAATAATTTAATGGGTAAAACTAAAATTAGAATCAAACGTCAAGTAACTTTTAAGTGCTTCCACTATCATTTGTCACAGACTCCTCCAAATGCTGTAGCAAAGAACGGTTTTCTGCTTCGCGTGTCACTATATGACATGACATGTATGTTTTGTGTAACATTTAGCTTGACTGAGCTGCGTATATGTCTCCATTTTAGCCACACCCACTCCCGCATACGGGATCGCCCTGCTCTGCTGTGATGGAGCCTCCATGATTCTGGGATGGAAGCGGCCCAGGTATTCTGGCGGATCCAAGATAACTGGTTACTATGTTGACCAGCATGAGGCTTCTAGCACGGAATGGAAGGAGGTTAATGTGGTTCCTGTCAAGGAGAGAACTTTAAAGGTATATCTCAACCATCAATAATTGAAGTATCATATAAATTCACCAATAAATTAGCTAAGACTCATGTTATCCTTTGTTCTCATCCCTGAACTCTGTAAATTATTTGTGTAGGTTGAAAATCTGAAGGAAGGAGCTTTTTATGAGTTTAAAGTTAAAGCGGCAAATCTTGCTGGAGTTGGACAGTCTTCTGAGAATAGTGAACTTTTTCACTGTGAGGCCTGGAACATGCCAGAACCAGGTACATTTAAGAATGCTTTTGTGGTTGTTTACCTCATCCTTTCATGCTTTCAACTGCTTTATTGATTCTAAAGTCTAAGGCCGTATTTCCACTGCACCAGGTACCTTGTATGCCCCTGCCCCAGTGGCCTAATGGATAAGGCATTGGCCTCCTAAGCCAGGGATTGTGGGTTCAAATCCCATCTGGGGTGTCTTATTTAATAAATTTCATTACTGATCAACTAAGTATATTTCAACATTCTTTCACTGTACATGTGAATTGCTAATAAACAGTGGTGGGGGCTGTGTTCTGTTAATTAGCAAAGATAACTTTATCAGCACTGGATTACCAGCTTTCCTAACTTTGAAAACCGTTAGTGGACCAATTAGTTCCGCTAACTGTAAATCTGCTAACATTTTTTTGCAAGTAAAGTGAATAAAGTTTAATGGTCAGCAAGGTTTGTAAACTCTAAAATCATATGCGTTTGTTCCTGTATGTTGTGAGCGCGTCTGCAAGTCTATCTGGCAGACTGTTTGCCGACTACGTGTAAACACAAGACATGATTGGTCGATAAATTGTCTTGGATAAATAGTAGACAAAGTACATTTAAACTGCGGTACCCTGAACTAAGTGGTAATCAGGAGTTTGTATCACAAAGCTAGATTTCTTGGTGGATAACTTGTCAGATTTAAGGTAACCTAGTTTAAATGCACTTCATCGCTGTCCAGGTACATTTAGCCCAGACTACCTTAAATCCGATAAGTTTTCTGGCTCAGCAAGAAATCCTGCTTCGGCATACAGGCCCTCGGGTGTATTTTCCGGGGTCTGATTGACAGATATAAAGACCAATAAAAAGCTGAGACCCTCCTTCCTAGTTGTGGGTAAATAGTGCCATGTTTGTAGTCCCCAAGTCGCTTCAGTGAGGGCAAAATGTCAGCATTGCGAAATAGGAGTTCTCCGACAAAAATACATATATCTCAGAAGCGGAATATCACGGAAAGAAAAGATTTAAACACAGATTTATTCAGAAGACTACAGAATCCAATGACACTCAACTGGATAAGTCTTAAATATCCCCTGGTAATCACTATAATCCAACAGATGGGACACTGGTGTTAAACAGGAAAAAATTTAGCTCTCTAGGTATGTTTTTAAGGGTTTCAGAGCCAAAAACCAAACTGAAACTAGATTTATGTAATAAAAGCTAGCAGTTAGTGGTTATCCTTAGCTTCAGCAAAATTTTTTAGTGGCTTATCAGTTTAGCGCTACCCAATTAAACTTTGGAGTTAGCAAATTAGTGGTTATTTTTTGTGTGGAGTTTGCATGCTCTCCCTGTGTCGTTGTAGGGTTTCCCCCGATTACTCTGGTTTTCCTCCAAAGTCCAAAAACATTCCCTTCCTTGTGCCCATGGGCTCTGGATACCCTTCAACCCTGAATAGGACAATCGTTTACAGAAAGTGGGTGGATGGATAAGAGCCACCACTTAAAATTTAAGGATATGACAATGTTCAGTAGAAATTACAGAATCGTTACAGAATTCAGTAGAAATGTTCAGTAGCAATTACACAGCAATTAGGGGTTCTTATGAGTTCTGTCATTTTGAATTTCAGGTCCTTGTCATGATATCTCTTTTTGTGAGATCAGGAATGACTCTCTGGTTACTCAGTGGAAGCCCCCAGTTTACATAGGTAAAAGCGCCGTCACTGGGTACTTCATCGAAGTGTCCAAGAAGGGCACTGGCCAATGGGCCGCTGTCAATGACAAGAGTGTTGATCACTGTTATCTGAAGGTAAACGTCACTGTACAGTCCACAAAGAAGCATTTCCTTTCTATTACAATCTCTATTAAAATAGAAAACTCATTATTTCCATCCTACATGTCACTTGGTCAAATAATCCAGCTGGCTTTAAATGACTTGGATCTGATCCCTAGGTGTCCGAGCTGGAGAAAGGAGAGACCTACGTCTTCAGAGTGCGAGCGGTCAATGCGCAGGGTATTGGACGGGCATCTGATGCCTCCGAGCCTGTGTGCGTTAAGGCGTTGCCAGGTAACATGAGATCGCCGCAATGCCGACGCTATTTTTAAGCTAACATCTCCATCTAAAGGGATGTGTTATTAATAAAAAGTGAATTGTAATCGATGGATAGGAATGCCAACACATATCAGTGTACTAGTGCAATTAGTGTATTAACAGTCAAGGATATACTGATGAGCAGGAACTGAAATATAATTTACTGAGCACCGTTTCAGGTTATTTTTGCAGATCTGAGCCAAAACAGTACAACACTAGCAGTGTGGATTAATGCGTATGGTGTCTGGAGTGCATGTTCCTTCATGGATCTAAGGAGAATTCAGAGGCACGTCCTGATTATCCTGAGTTCAATGTGTTCAACAAGGGAGGGGCTTGCGTTTCACTTCTTTAACCAATCACAGTCTTCATTGTATGACATCATTGCATTAATGAAAACCAAAGTTTTCTGTTAAGCGGCAGGGTGCACTGAAGTACCGCTTTTATGGTGTATGCCTTTTGTTTAATATAAAACATAGGAACAAGCTTATCTGCGAAGGCTGTACAGAACAATGTAAGGGTGCATCTTTATTTCATGATGATAATAAACAAAAACAACAACAATAACAATAATAACAACAACAATAATAATAATTAGTATAATAATAATAATAATCAATAATGGTAATAATAATGACAATAATAATAATCAATAATGATTTAAGTGGAAATTAGTGGGAGAACATTTTAAAATGAACTTGAGGAAGCACTTCTTCACACAGCGTGTAGTTGGAGTGT
>JAODKC010000045.1:16682868-16693606 GCA_026777985.1 Mormyrops attenuatus
ATTAGTTAGGTTCTCCCCAAACGAGCTTGATGGGCCGAATGGCCTCCTCTCGTTTGTAAATTTCTTATGTTCTTACATATAATTTTAATAATGATTATAACAATGAGCTGAAGGACCTTATTGTGTCGAGTCGGGGTTCATACCTGCGATTTTCTCATCACAAGCACAGAAGCTCAGCCACACGCTGCCCCTGGCCACGTAGTTGGAAGCCTTGAGCTTGAACATGAGAAACAAATCGTACTTATGTGGTGATGTCATACGATGAAGCCTGTGATTGGTTAAATAGTGAAATGCAAGTCGTTCCCATGTTGACCCAGGGACACGTTGAACTTGGGAAAATCAGGATGTCCCACTTCAGAGCAACTTATTTTCACATCAGGTACCAAGGAAATTCATTGTGGAGTGGACGAAGAAACCGGAGACGTGTATCTGTCCTTCGAAGCGTGTGAGGTTTCGGAGGTCTCGAAGTTTATCTGGTCAAAATCCTACAAAGACATCACTAATTCTTCCAGAGTGACAATTGAAACCAAAGGGAGAAGGTAAATGGATTTCTCGTAAGCACTGTAGTGGGATCACAGTGACGCAGTCTAAGGAAGAGGAGGTATTCACGTTTGTAGTCATATCTTTGTGGGGACCGTCTATTCATGTCTATGGGAAAAACCCAATTCCCAATAATGACGACCTTAACCCCCCCCAGCCTTAACATTAACCTAGTGTCTGAACCTCATGTACTCTTGTTGGCTATAGTCATCTTCCCCATGTACATGGAATTGCATATGGAAAAAAGCTGTAATTCAGTCATCAAGGTTTTCACTCTATGACCTCTGCATGAGATTAAGAGGGTACTTTTTGTGAGTTCTCTTTATACAGTTTAGTTCACTCTAAATTACTAATTAAATAATGCTACTGTTTTAGATCAAAACTTATCTTCAAAAACGCAGACAAAGAAGACTTGGGAACGTACTCTGTCTTTGTGACTGACACTGAAAATGTGTCTGCAAGCACCATCTTAAAGGAAGAAGGTAGGCTGACAACTGGCAGGAGACTCCTAGTTAAAGCTGCAGGGTTATAAAGAATGGTGCAAATAATCTGTCTTCTTGGTATATATGATGACATGTGAATTGATGAATTGATAAATAATGGATGTTTTTCCTGCAGAGCTGAACAAAATGCTGGAGCTGAGCTACACAATCAAACATCCAAGTGAGTCTCAGTTACTCCTTATATTCAACTTTTAATTTAGCGTAAAGATCATTGTATTCCCTCAATGGGAAATACAATATGGTTTTGGGACCTTTCAAACTTTGCAGACACATTGTATGGAACAACTGGAACTGATAAAACCGCCCCAAAACTGAAGCGACATTTAGTGGAAGCAAAGGGAAGAGTCACTGCAGTTGACCTTGTGAATGTAATAAGTGTTTAAGTATTTTATGGATCCTATTACTACCTCAAAGCATTATGTGGATGAAGAAAGCACACTAGATATCATTCTGAGACAAATTGCATAAAAATAAATAAATAAGTAAGCCATGTGGCAGAAAAGGAAGGAAATGGCAGCCGTGGAAGACATTTGGTCCTGCAATCACAGATACTTTAAAAGTATTTCATGAATCTTTTTCAAACTTTCCTGACTCATTGTGCCGGGAAAGATCTTAAAATGATCAAATTTTGAGACAAAATGCACAAGATGTCGCTTAGTGGCATCAGAGGGAAGGGTGACTACAGAAGGGTGACTACAGAAGGGTGACTACAGAAGGGTCACTACAGAAGGGTGACTACAGAAGGGTCACTACAGAAGGGTGACTACAGAAGGGTGACTACAGAAGACACTTGATCACGTGAACTAGATAACTGTATTTGATTTTATTCCTCTATGTAATCTTTGATGGATCTTATTACCCACGTGGATTATTATTCAAAATAACATCCCATGGATGAAAATCTACACCTGAGTCAAATCACTCCCAAAGCAGCAACACTAGTTGGCAATATGACTCACCTTGGTAGTTTGTGATTTTAGGCCTTTTTCATGCAGTGTTTCTGTCCCTATATGTCTATAAAATATTGATCACAGAGTCTGTTTTTATCTTTCTGTGTTTGCTGCTGCATTTGTTAGTAGGAGGCTGTTCTGACATATTCAGACACACATTACTTTGTTGCAGTCGTTCCTCTGAAGACAGAGCTGGCCTATGAGGTCCTGGAGAGAGGCCGCGTGCGCTTCTGGCTGCAGGCCGCGCGCATGTCCTCCGCAGTCTCCTACCGCTTCATCGCCAATGACAAGCAGATCACCACCAGTGAGGTGGGGGCTTCCGACTCCAGCTAACGAACCGTCACATTTGCTGTGAATGATGGTGAATTGTGGTGCAAATGGCTGTGATCTAGGAAGCAGTGCTTTATGTAAATAATATTCATAAATTAAAGACCAACAGTAGCAACCAATAATGTAACAACGGCCAACAACGTAATAATTTTTTAATATGGTAATAGTAGTTATTACATTATTGGCTGCTACACATATTACATTACGCACAAAAAGTTATTACATTTTTGATTCAGAAATGTTATTACATTATTGATAAGTTTTTACATTATCAACTGATATGATTAAGAGACAAATATATACAAATTTTCAAGCAGTTTTTTCTTTACTTTTGCTCTCACTGTAACGACCAAAAATACAGAGGGCGTATTATCGGCATTCTTTGTACAGCTGCCTAGTATGATTACAAGTCAGTAGAAACAACAATTAAGGAAAGTAACTATATTTAGCAATACAACGGCAAAAACATTAAATTTTTTTCAGGTGTGAACAGAACAAGCAAACATGAGAGGGTTGTTGAATGATTGATGATTATTTACTTTTGATTCATTAAAATTCCCCTGAGAACAAAAAAGTGATATTCGTTCGCTTGTTTAATGTTACCCTGAACCGAACAAATGCTGATTTGCTTGCTTGCTGTTCAGAGACACACCTTCCGGCGCTTTTTATCACAGTCAGATGAAGGAGATTTCTGATGCATTTTAATAATATCACTTAGTAATTATCATGAGAACAGGCCCCCTCTATACATATGGATTTTTGTGCTGGAGTAGGATTCTATATCAATGTTAATTACATTCTGTATTCCACAAGTTCAATCAGAATCTTTTTTTCTTTTTCAGGGCTACAAGTTAAGCCACAATGTTGAAACAGGAATTATTGAGCTCATGATGGAACGTTTCACAAAGGAGAGTGAAGGGACCTACACGATTCAGATTCAGGACGGCAAAGCGAAGAATCAGTCGTCTCTGTTGCTCATCGGTGATGGTAAGAGAATAATAAGAAGAGAGTAATGCCATATTAATAGGTCCAGTCAGGTTTAATGTCCTAGGGGCAGGCATTGGCGAAGGACATACCTACAATCCACAGTAAGGCTCCAGGGGAAGGGGCGTTATTGAACCAAACTGAAAATCAATGAGAAAAACAGCAAAACAATGGGGCCACAAGAGGTCAAATAAAAGCAGGAAGGTAAAACCAGTACTAATAAGGGCTATACTTAAACACAAGAGAAACACAATCAGGAAACCATAAACACACACAGCAAAACTGGGAATAAACACAACAAAAAAAGCCACTATGCAGCGGCAGACGCGATGACTGAATGAGGACAAGGACGAGAACCTAATTACACAGCCAACAAGGGTATGACAAGGGACAGGTGTGAGTCATTTCTAATTACCGAAACACTAGAGATTAGGGCGACAAGGAACAGGTAAGGGTAATTAACAAGAACTAAGGAGTTTAACGCTAGGCATACAAGTAAAACAAAGTATTACTGCAAAACCAGACAGACACAGGCAGGAATGACCAGAACAGATACAAAACAAAGATCTATACTACAATACAAGGACAAAACAACCAAAGGGAAAATAACTCAAAATATCCTCCTAAGTTGAGGCTGGTCTCCTGCCAGCCTCGAACACACAACTGCAGGAGAGGCTCAGTCCTCTATGACATACACAGCCCATTCAGGCACACGGTGGCCCTGGGAGCGGCAAAACACACAAGGAACAAAGGGCTACACCAGGATGGCCAGCACCGCCTGCTGGCCAAATGGGGAAAACGAGACGGAGTAGGATAAGTCAGCGACGGATCCTGGAAATGACTTGTTCTTTTTCAATTTCGCAGCTTTCAAGGTAGCTCTGAAGGAGGCCGAATTCCAGAGGAAAGAGTATATCAGGAAACAAGGTCGGTCATAAAGAGTGAGGTGACATTTCTATACATATTTAGAAAAAAATATATTATTAAATATCATATATCTATCCATGCTACTGTCTAGTAATGTCTAATATCCATCACTAATGTGTTTTCTATAAGTTGATACCTGACTGCACACTGTGTCTCTTTGTCTCACTTGAAAAAATACAAAATTTTTACTGACATTGTAAATATGTGTCCATCTTAATTCTAGGCCCCCACTTCCAGGATTATTTGTATTTCCAGGTGGAAGAAGACTGCACTGTGTTACTTAAATGCAAGGTATATCACACCCCAGAGTTATATGAATATGCTAGTCATCAGGCTTGGGGTTTTATTATAATATTATATGTACAGTCTTTCTGGTTTGTTTTTAATGATTTACTTCACCTCTGCATTTGTGACAGCTTGCCAATGTCAAGAAAGAGACTGTCTTCCACTGGTACAAGGATGATGAGGAAATTGTTCTCGACACGCCAGTCAACGTGATGTCTGGGAGCTGTGCACTCCCTATTCCACTGGTAACATTTTTTACATTTTAAAATACCACACTGAAGCTGGGACCACCTCTCAGTTGTGGTGCAGTAATCACACTCCTCTGGCTTAGATGAAAAGGTAGATAATCTTATTTCTCATGTAATCTAATTTAAACTCACAGCTGACAATACTCACTGTGAAACTGTGAAACCTGTACACGACATAGGCGGTCGCCTAGGGCACCAACTTCATTTTGCCTCAGAATGGGAGTGCTAGCAGTGAAGCTTGCCTAGAGCACTACATCGGCTAGCTGGAAACTGCAGTGGTGCATTTATTCACTTAGTAAATTAATGAGATTGGGAAGACAGCTGAATTTTCATCTAATGAAACTACACCTCGCACGTCCTTTCTCTGTGATACCGTAAAAGGAACTGAAAGGTCATAACATCATACATTACTTCCTATTAAATACTGATCTCTTTAATGAAAAAAAATCATTTTAGCAACATTAGCACATTGAATGGAACTGGACGTGAACAATAGCTTATTGTAAGAGCCAAGGAACCCAGTTACACCAGTGTTTTCCAACCCAGAAGAGGAAACAAAAACATGGACTGTCTGCGGGTCCCCGAGGACCATATTGCGAAACGCTCAGTTAGACAATCAAAACACATGTAGCAAAAGTAAATAAAGTCAGAATTAAGGCTTCAGAATTGAAATTTGCTGTGAATGATGTTGAATTGTAGTGCAATAGCTGTGATATCGTTATATTCATATAAGGATTGTACATAAATATAGTCAGAAGTTAGAAACTTCAGTGCAAGAAGGTTATCAGTAGACCTTTTTTTAATCATTCATGGAGTATATTCATGCTGTGTGAATCCTTCGAGGTCAGAGGCTGTCATACTGAACAGCGCTCTGCTGGGTGTAAGGTGAGGAGTCGCCTGGCGCCCTCTGCAGGATAACACCTAACTAAATAATGAAGCTAATGTGTCTAGGGATAAATTCCTTGTGGGCTGTTCTTTAGTTTTCCAGGAAAGATCAAGGCATTTACAAAGCTACCCTTAGTGATGACAGAGGAAAAGACGTCTCCCTGTTCGACATTTCAGGCAAAGGTATCGGCACATAGAACATACGAGATATTCTCATCCATTTTATTGATCTTCTCTTCAGTTAATTCATATTGATGGTTTATTAATCTGAGTTTAATTCCTCATCAGTTCTGCTGAAGATTTTATGTATTTATTTCCGTTCTCTTCATGCAAATACCAACTTAGCTTTTTCTTTATAGTGTTTGAAGATATTATCAACGGCATTGCTCACATTGCTGGTATGGCCCATGTGTTTATATTTATCTCTATATCTTTTATTTTCTATAGTAGAGGTTCCCAACCCCCCAGTTCTTGGTCAGTATTGCACCAGGGCGCAGTACATGGGGGGTTATAGAGGGTTAGACTTAGTTTCCAAAAATAAACTTCATATTTTCAGTTTTTTTTACAACCCCCTCATGTTCGCGTGTTCAGTTCACACCTTAAAAGATGGAAAAATTTAAACTTGTGAAATCGCCAGTGGCCCTTCATGGGTCCATCATATACTTGTATGATACAAACTGGTCCGGGAACATCAAAAGTTTGGGAACAGAGGTAACTCTAGGCTTTTGTCCCAGGGGGTGCAAAGTGATAGAGCCCAGTCAGTCATTCATCCAGATAAATTTGTAAAAAAAAATTGGTAAATACATTTATAATAAACAATTATTACACATTGAAATGATGAATGATTTTCAAATTTAACTTAGCAGTATAATTTCATTTAATTGAAATTAATAAGTTCTAATCGTTTTTTAAACTGACCAGTAGTTGGTGGTTGGGGGCCACTATTCTAAACCATAGTACACTGTTGTGTTATTGCATGTTTTACAGAGACAGTACACTTTTGCTTCACTATGAAATGTGTTTAATCCCTCCTAAAAGCAATTAAATCCCTGAATTTCTATAGTCTTACTTTGTGTTGTGCCTGGATTGATTAGTGACATACTTAAAGAGTTCAGCAACAGGCTGTGTAAGTGAGGGTTACCGGCTGCCTGTTAGCCGCGCTCGCCGCTGAAAGCCTGTCCCATCTGTGGCAGGCTCCTCCGCGTCCGAGCTAGTGCTGCAGTGCACCCCAGAGGGCATTCGGCTGCAGTGCTACATGAAGTACTACACCGAAGAGATGAAAACTCACTGGTTTCACAAGTATGGTCATTTTTCTCTTCCTAAAATGATCGATTCAGTCTCTTTTAACATCTATTTAATATTCACTCTGTGTATGATTTTGAGTCCAGCATATAATAAAGTTGTAAGTTACAGAAATAGGTAGTTAAGTACTTGGGTCATGGTTGATGTACTGTTATATATGGCTGTAGACGTCATAGAGATGTAGGGAAGGGTCTGTCTGCCCCTTTCACTCCCAAAGAGAGTGAAGTCAATTATATGACATAAAAAGGTTTGCCTGAAAAACAAAAGGCTAAAATTGCTGCTGAATGGCTATGTTGGTGTTACCAATAAAAAAAGAATCCTCTTTGGTTTCTCATGGTCTCAAGGCAAAGCTTTCTTTGTCAGAAGCACATATAGTCAGATTTTGTGTTTTAGACCAGAGGACTCATCAGGTTTAAAAATGTTTACATTTTTCAAAAATAAAATAAATATTAGGACTGGGTACCTTTTTATCATTTGTATGCCTTGATATGCAGTTCAGGATCTGTCTGGCTTTTGATTCCAAGGCTTTTAAGCTGGGCTCTGCTGTTGTGATTCTTCTCGTTAATCACACGGATGTGCACCTTGCAGCTCATATTAGGATATTTAATAGAAAGTGCTGTGAATTATGTGAAACGCCATCCTGGAAAGCGTGTCAGAAAAGCGCCTTGTCTTACGATTCAGGGAGAGCAAGATCTCGTCCTCGGAGAAGATGAGGATCGGCGGCACTTCAGAGATGGCCTGGATGCAGATCTGTGAGCCCACCGACAGGGAGAAGGGCCATTACACCATCGAGATCCTGGATGGCACCACGTCGCACACGCGCACCTTCGACCTCTCTGGGCAAGGTGGGCCCCTTTTAAGCAACACTGTGTAAGGCGTGAAGAACAATGACCCTAGTGATGAACCTGCCCCCCATCTCAGTGAATTAAAATTAGTTTTATCTGAATTGCCCTATAGACAGCTTCACTATCTTATAATGAACTCAACTCTGTATATTAATGAAATACTCTAGAAACTTTCTGATAGTACTAAAATATTACTTAAGCTTACGGTGTCTGCCACATTTTGTTTAGATAGCATTGTGGAGGATTAATTTTTGACACGTGTATTATCATTACAGCATACAATGAGGCGCATGCAGAGTTTCTGAGGCTGAAGTAAGTCACCCATCGCATGTGTTACTATCCGTTAAAAAGCAAAGAAATTCCCATCTGCTTTTATATCCATGGCCTGTAAAATT
Organism: Mormyrops attenuatus; assembly: GCA_026777985.1. Classification (NCBI taxonomy): domain Eukaryota; kingdom Metazoa; phylum Chordata; class Actinopteri; order Osteoglossiformes; family Mormyridae; genus Mormyrops; species Mormyrops attenuatus. Next base: position 16,691,060 of record JAODKC010000045.1, read on the forward strand.
TGAAGCTTTCTCACTGTACTTTCCATTTGTTTCCAGGGCAGCGGCGTTTGCAGAAAAGAGTAAGCACCCAGACAGCACTGCATTTACAGAGGGGTCCTGCTTTGTTATATGTGTAATGTGAGCCCTTTTTGCTGCTTGTTTGCATATTCAGATCGCGGCAGAGTGGTCGGCGGACTCCCTGATGTCGTCACCATCATGGAGAAGAAGGTAAAACATCCATTAATTGATTTTTATTGATTCATGCAGATTAAATTTTATTTTAAAACATTAATGTTTCAAAAAAGGCCCGTTTTGTGCCAGACTCGCACATGTCAGGGCCTTAACAAAATTGGGCCGTTTGCAACTATTCAAATAAATATATTAGATGTAACAAATGTGACCAACATAGAGTAAGCTACATTTACAATTACATGTAAAAATAAAATTTGAACTCTTGTAGCGATATAAAAATTACCACCTCAAAGAATTGCGATTTTGTAGCAGAATCGATCTCCCGCCCATCTCTGCTGTTTACCTCTGTAACCTTAAAGCTATGCAAAGGATACATTTCTTCATACAATAATATCTGTAAACATACCATTTCTTATATTATTACGAACACTGGACATTTAGCTATGCATCGTCACTGATTATGCGTGGTGTATTAACAGCCTTCATTATGCAGTGAGCGGCTGTAGTAGCCGGAGCACCCTGCTGGTATCAGTACCTTCTAAATGAAACGGCCTTTGTCTCTCTGCCTTCTGTGTAGACCCTGAGCCTGACCTGCACCATATGGGGAGATCCTACCCCTGAGGTCACCTGGTTCAAGAATGAGCAGGAGGTGATTCCTGATGACCACATTTTGATCTCCTTCGAGGGGGGAAAGTTTTCAAGTCTTACCATCAAATCTGTGACCTCCGAAGACTCCGGAAAGTACAGCATTAATGTGCGGAACAAGTACGGTGGCGAGTTTGTTGAGATAACTGTAAGCGTCTATAGGCAGGGTGAAGAAATCCCTGAGCCCAAACTGGGACAGAGGCCTGGGGGGGCCACAGCCTCCAAATCCTCCCCCCAAGCATCTCAGTCCGCTAAGTCCCCCATGCCCCCTCCCCAGAGTGCTAAGTCCCCCACTCCTGCTCCCTCGGTGAAGTCCCCCACTCCCTCTAGTGGCGCGAGGTCCCACACCCCGCGTCAGGAAACCAAGTCGCCCACCCCCCCCGGGAACGTGGAGTCCCCCACTCCCCCCAGGAGGGAGTGAAAGGGAAGGGGGGGGGGGCTATGCAAGGAAAGGCAGGAGTAAAGACAGAGGAATTAGAATCATAAGTTAATTAAAAGAATGAAAAGATGAATCTGGAGAGTAGATTGAGAAAGAGGTAGAGTGCACCCCCTCAGTTATTCAGTGTCTGAATTCACATATAAAATAAAAAATGAGAAAAGTAAGAAAGGTTTTATTGGTTTCTTGAATCAGTCTTAAAAGCTGTAAATCAAGTTTGCCACCAGAGTCTGAGACGAGTCATGTGTTTATATTGGCTAAATGTGCTGATTCTAGCAGATCCTTCCACAGGAAGTTAACCTGTCACCTCTCCAGAAAAACAAACACGATGACCTGGTGGCAGTCACCTCCTACTTCCTGCCAATAAAGCATTTGAATCACCCTCCTTGTGTTTTCTGAAGTTGTCTCTCCGTAGCTGACAGAGGGGTCCGGCAGTCAGCACACGTCATGTAAAACCTCATTTCACAAACTGATGCCTGCTTATAACAATTTAATGCCATATAACACATTTCACATTTTTGACAAACACTGCCTTAAAAAGGTCTTAAAGATGACAAAGGTAAGTGTTATGTCAAACTTTATGTTATTTTTAAAAATTAATTAAACTAATGTTATATCCTGTAGAATGCACAGGATCATTCTAGTCATTTATGTGAGCGGCACAATCTTCATGAACAAACAAAAGCTGTATTTTGTTTTACTTTTTCTTTAAAGCACTGAAGTCTTTAGTCACTTTTATGTGGAGAGGGCTTTCAGTCATTCTGACACAGTTATAACACTTAAACAACAAGAATGTAATACTAAAAAAGAAAATATCCATGTGTTGCATTAAGTTGTCGACAATTTCGCATCTCATGTATGTAACATGCTACTGCAGCAGAGTAGCCGGTAGGATCCTCCAGGTAAGGCACTAATACACTATTTGTCTTATAGAAACACTATAGACACGAGAAAATAATTTAATATTTCAACTTTAGCCGCAAACGATATTTGTGTCATAAGGTAAAATAACAGTAAGTTGTGCTTATGCCTGTTTTCGATGCACTGCATGTACTTTCTGGAATAACAGCAGAATCACACAGAAGAGCTGAGCAGAGATTTTCCATCGTAACACAATGACTTACTGTGTGATTATTCTGCACCCTTTTATGTTGTTTGGACGGTTTATATAACTGAAGCCACATTCTGACAGCCAACAGCTGCTATGTGTTGTTGCCTTTACAAGGCATGTAAGCCCCACACTCCTTGTTTTCACTCCTCCTTTCTGTTTGTTGTTTTGTTCACGAACAAGCGAG
>JAODKC010000045.1:16707684-16727036 GCA_026777985.1 Mormyrops attenuatus
AAAGAACATGTACACCATCATTGTGAGAAGAAGATGGAGATTGATAGGGCACACCATCAGAACAGGGCAAGGTGGCCTCGGGTCCTTTACCTGGAAACACCTGGATTCTCAAGCCCCCTCAACCGGGTTTATTTGCTTTAGATTAAGGATCGATGGTGCAGAAAAGTTGGGGTTACGGTGGGGGCTCCGGGTCGGCGCGTCATCTGTCACGGCTGGGGCGCTTTTCTCGGGAAAGGGAAGCGCAGGACCATCGTTAATTATGCTGGAGATCGATCACAAATTAACGACGTGCTCTTAATGCTTTTAACTCTGTTTGGATCTGAGAGATTACAGGATTAAAGAGAAACCCGCCGACTTGACTGCATTACCCGGGTAACAATGGGGATCCGCTGGGGGTGGGGACGCGTTTGGTCCGACCTGACGGAAAGCAGCCGACAGCCCGCTACGGATGGATATGTCTGTCATTGTTGCGGGGGTGGGGTGAACGGCTTTGCCGGGATGGATGGATGATTTCGCCTGAATTTAGTGTCCGAGAGAGAGTGGTCTGTGAAGCGGTCACCCCAGGTACGCGGACGGGGGGCGATTAGGATGACAAGCCGATGTGGGCGTAGCTGTCTGCTGAAGTGCTTAGATGGAAGACGTGGGGGGTATTTATAACGTGGAGTCCAGTTAATGAAGAAAATGGAAGTTTGCTGCAACTTCAAGGCATAGTATCTGGTAGTTGAGTCAGAAGCTGAGCACCTTCTGTCTTTGAGTCATGACAGAAACCTCGCCTTTTGATCGCATCCAGGTGGCCTTCATTGGCCTAGAACTTCGCCACACCATAATACCAGAAAAGCCACAAAGATCACGCACAGGCTCTTCGAGAAGGTCGGTTTTTCTGTTCTGTTTTTGTTTCCTCAAGTACAGAAAATAACGTCCTTCCTGTTTATAACTGCAGCTTGGATCCTAATCGGGCATTACGTGCACGGTACCGCAGTGTGTCTTTGGTACTTTCTTATTCCTAAGGAAACCATGAGTGCAGAACACAGCTTGGATTTGTTGCCAGAATGATTCCCGACTGGCAGGTCGGTCCTGCTGTGCTTTCTGCTGATCTCTTTAACACTCAGTGAACCTATTTTTCAAGGGGGGAAAAATAATAATCCAGTAAGTGTAATGGGAAAACATGCCTAATTAGCAACATGAGATGAGAAAACGCTGCTTCTCCTTCATTGACCGCACTCTACACTCGATCCTCTTCCCTTATATGCCTGATTCTTTTGGTGCTCACCTAGAGATTTTAATACTGGCACGAATTTTAGTTTATAAGTATGTCACCGTCCCAGTTTCACCCCCCTGTGTTGTCTCCTATCTCTGTTTAACGTACCATTGTGGTGTGCTTGGTAATTGACATCTGTTTGATAGTTTGAGCGACACAGTGATATGGGGCAGGGGTATGATTAAATAAGGCTGCTGGCCTGCCCAGTCAGCTTTCTCTGAGAGTGGCGGTGATGTGCTGGTGAGTGGCGGTGATGTGCTGGTGAGTGGCGGTGATGTGCTGGTGAGTGGCGGTGATGTGCTGGTGAGTGACATCCCCAGGGACGCCAGCTTCAGCTGTGGATGATTTTCACTGTGGTTGCAGTGTGTGGCTCAGTTTTGATTGGTAATCCTGATGTTTTTCAGTGCCCAATGTTGAGGTCTATTTCAATGACATATAGCATTTCTTAGCACAACCGGCACAAAAATTTACTCACTGAGTATTTATAGAGAGTGATAAGGTCTGAACATTACATTACATTGTATAGGCACAGAATAAATGGACTCGTGGGGAAGTACCACTGCTTATGTGATGTATATGTCAAAAAAGCGCCTTTCATATTTTGTTTACACAGAGAAGTTAGCATCAGTAAATGTGGAAGGCTGCAGGCTTGGAAAGCGGAAGCTTCTCTGTCATCCTCTGTCGCCAAATAAACATTGGAGTGATGTTCAAGATGGCCGTCTTGTCCTTTCAGAGAGTAAAGCTGAATGAGCGGCAGTCGCGCTGTGTTAAAACCCGGCTGTGATTGTAGATACTGTACGTGTGGCCAGAGTGACCTTGTGCCGGGCCGGCAGCTCACTGCGCACAGTGCCCGGGCCGGCGGCTCGCTGCGCACAGTGCCCGGGCCGGCGGCTCGCTGCGCACAGTGCCCGGGCCGGCGGCTCACTGCGCACAGTGCTTGCTGATATACTGGGTGGGCAATTGGATAGTTATCACCCCCCAGAAAATAGTCATTTCGGTGAAATGCTGTTGTACCTGTGCTGTACCATGGCAAATATGTCTTAATTGTAGCGCAATGCCCTATAGCTATGGCCTGTATAGATATAGTCAAAGATGGTGCTGATTTTCTGTGGAATGCCACCTACTGTAGCTGGCCACTGTATAGAGTGACTGTGTTTTATTGTTTTACTGGTGTATTAGTGTCATTTTTGCCAAACTGCAGGCACTTGTTAAATAGCAGCCCATCGGCCTCATGTTCACCTGTGGGGGGAGCCACTTAAACATGGGGGAGATTAAAAATGACAATTAAAAATCCTGTATAGACTGTAGAGAATTGGTAACCTATTAAGTCTCTACTCCAGCTTTTAAATGTTACTTATTTCTGTAAGCTCTCAATGTACACCGTTCTCCATATATGCAAATTTTTTTCCTTTAAATCACATTACAGTTTGTTAGAATATGGCAATAATTAGGATGTCAGCAACAATTCCTCCCATTCATTATGTAGAAGGGGGTTCTGCACAGCCTGTGCCCTGGGAAACGTGGGGTAGGTGGCAGGCCGGCCGTCGTAGGGCCCATAGGCTCACGGGGCACTTTGTGTGTCTGCCTAACGTATATGTCCTTTGGGTCTGAGCTAATACCCACCACCCTGCCAGGGTAACTCTACAACACTGGCTGTGCGCAGTGCTTTTAGGCTAAAATAGTCAGAGTATGCTTAGTGAAATAATACTGTGTACTGTAAGCCTGAATTAGTTAGATCAGGCTTGTTGGCTGGGTATAGTTTGGTATTTCAGTTTAGGAGCCATGCCGTGAAATTTTTTGGCTACTTGGATATCGCTGATATCTTCTGAAGCTTTCAAACCTCAGTAGAACTGCCTTGTTCCATTTACCGTCTCCATTAGCATCCCTTAAAACAGGTTCTCAGACTGACCCAGGCACCAAATTAGTCATTTTAGTACACGCCTCAGGTTTAACTCTTTGAGTCAAATTAAGTTCTTGTACATGCAGCCATTTTGCAGCTGTAGATCTGTGATATTGTCTCAGATTTTAATTATCTTTACAGCGCTTTGAAAAAACTTGCCTTAAATACCGCCCAGCACCGACCAAAGTTAGCAAGTCTCCCAAACAGGTGCTCAGGCACAGTACCAACATGGGGTGTTTTGTCAGCGAAAACGTGACAGAAGGCAGTGGTAGTGCTCCGGACATTTTTAATGCTAATGCCCATTTGGTATGATTTTCATATGTTTACATAGGTTTCGGCTGTTGTTTTTTATGTTTATGCAAACAAAAGATGCATAGTTATACTATAGTGGTAATATTGAGAAACATGTTCATTTTGGTCATTATAAGCATGATTCAGTCCCTTTAGACATGTTAACACATTAAATAGCCTTTGGCGCTATCAGAAACCTCAAGGGGGTCCCTGCCGCTAATTACAGTAAATATTTAGACTTCCTTTCATGTCACCGATCACTGTTCAGTTCCACTAAAGACCCACTGATCTCTGCATAACTAACAGCGGGGTTATTTGTGTGAGTGAAGAGCAGTTTAAAGTTTTATACACGTCGGTTGATAGCACATCATTATAAATGTACCTTAGGGTTTCATGGGCGCAAACTTGTACTGTTCTTCAGAATTTGTATGCAGAATCATTGCTATGTGAAACATTAGGAAAATCAGTGTGGTGGCATTGAAATGCTAGTTAACAGTGACCTGATGTGTACTAACAAACACACAGTCTTCGCTCACCTTGCAGTCAGTATTAAATAACGAGCGCAGGCAGGAATGTGCATGTGGTTTTGGGAGAAATGTATCTTTGGAACCTGCCGGTCTAATCATGCTCTCTGACTCATCATTCACTAAGACTGCTGTTACCGTTTCAGACTGCACACACACGGTGTCTTGATTCGGCAGAATTTGATCATGTGCCGAAACGGCGCCCATGAGAGTTGTCACAACGGTAACAAGCCTGTACACGGCTTGCTGGCTGCCTCTAGCTGCCTGGCATCTGCCTTGTCATCTGCAGTGACTCATTGTGGAAAACGAACCTCGCCTTTCCATTCATTGTGAAGTCTTGATGCTGCGGTTAACCTCTCTGTACTGTTGTGTGCGCAAATATCGTTTTGGAAGGAGATGTAGTTCCACAGCTTCAGATCATGGTTCGTGTCACACACACGCACAGTGAATGTATTCATATCTTTATGGGAACTCTATGGGCATAACCAAACTGACATCCTAACGCCTACTCAGGCCGTACTTTCACTATAAGTAGCCAAACAAAATACAAGACTTCTAGCATTTTGGGATTTTTGATTGCAGTAACAGATTTTTATAAAACTGAGGTTATCTTTGTGGGGACTGAAAAAATGTCCCCACAAGGAAAAAGTTACAGGTTTTATCACATTGCAAGGAAATCTGGTCCTCATGATGTAATAATTATAAAAATGCAAACACCCACCACCCCAATAGATTTGCCAAATCCACAGTGGTCGCCGTTTCTTGCTATAAAGGGTGATGTTCATTCCCTGTATAGTGATCTGCTGTCTGTGGTTTAGTTTTTATTTGTTCTTCCTCTTGTGGTTGCTGTAATATTTGTGAAACTGCATTCTTACTCGCCGAATGCGATGCGCTATGTGGCTGTCAAATTCCCATTAGCAGACAGCATCTCCCGTCTTTGTTTCAGACGGACTGTCCGCTCAAGGCCGCGGAGCATGTGGCATTCCTGAGAGGCAGGGGGACCAAGAGACGGAGGAACAGCGAGGGCCACCTGGATCGGGAGTCCGACCGGCATGACTATCCCACCGGCTACCAGGAGAGGCGCCGCAAGCGTGGCAGGAAGCCAGAGGTGTGTGTCTTTTGCGTATGTTGGCGTGGAGTGAGCGACCAGTTTAAACCAGATATGCCGTGCAGGTCAGATTTTCAGGGGGAACGCTTTTCTATATGGTCGCCAACATATAGAATTGCAGTGAAAGTCTGGTGGGCGACATTTTAATGTGGCAGACTAGCTTTTGATAGGATGTGCAGCTGTGTTGGAGGGGAAGGACCATTGAATAATTCATAGCGATCTGTGCAGTATATGCAGCTCCATCACAATGATACGTGACGGTTTGTCTCTATACATAATTGAAATGGCTTCATTTAGAATGATACGTTTTTCTTCCCCCTATCAGGTTAGGTAACACGTCTCTTCTGGTTTGGGGGGGCGTGTATTATCATCCCAGGTCATTTCTGGGAGATTCTCTGTCTCCGATCACCCTACATGAATCTGTTTGTGTGTTCTAGACTTCTGGGAGCCTCTTGCTGGAGACTGGATACATAGTAAGTGTCCTTACTCATCCAACTGTAATCCCTTTGTTGGACTGTAGAGGGCGGTGCAGAGTTCGTGTGTTCCCCAGCTCAGCGTTCACGTGTTGTCATTTTGTCTTTCAGTGTGACGCAGAGAGTGACTCTGGTGATAAGGTAGGTGTTCCTTTATTTAGTTTCCTGTAGTTTTTAACTGTTTAGCTGCACCTGATTTCTGTGCTTGTTTTGACTGAACATTAACTGAAATATTATTCCTCCCCTAATAAAACTTCTTTTTGTCTTTACGACTTTAGATGTCAGAAAATGACATGGATCCAATATTCACTGTCAGCACTAGGAAAGGTAAAATCTGGATGCTCCCTCTAGTCCCTTTGCTTGTGATTGATTTTGAGGCTTTGTGACGTTCTGTGGTGTCCAGTCGTGGGGCTCTGACTAAAACGCGCTTTCCTCTATCGGTGCTGATGTGAGTAGCCTTGGATTCTGTATAGCCAGACCTTTGAAATGACCATCGAGCTTATTGGCACCTTGGAATCTGGAGTTTGAGTAGCACTGTTGAGCTATTAGGGTCACGTGAAAGCACTTCGATGCCTCTGGCTCCCATACAGATTTCAGGGGGATCAGCGGATGCAAGGGATGCCTGGTAGAAGGCCGTTTGGTGTGCGGCTGATTCCCTGCCCCAGCTCATATGAGACTGGGGGTGTTTTCAGATTTGATCCCTTTCAGCCCTCAGACCAAACTCGGCGTGATTTAGTCAGCTTTTTTTGCACATTACCGTGCTAAAAGTCTTAGGCAGTCAAAGAAAATGTCTAAATAATCTTAATATTGGTTTAAAACTGTGCTACCGTGTCTGTCAAAGTGTGTTAGCTAACCCTTTTCAAAACTGCTAAAATCTCCCTGTTAATTCCAGCAACCATACGATACAGCCATTTTAGCTGGTATAGCTAATCACTATCTCATTGGGCTGGTGATGAAATTTGATAAATGCATGGAATGTCTGAGGTGCCCATGAGGAGAGTTTTGGGAACTGAAGTGGTGTTCATCTCACCATACAACTAGATATCAGTAACTTTTTTGGAGAACAGAATTTTTTGCTTGTTTCTATTGTGTTATTCTTGATTTGCATATATTCTAATGTGAAAGTTTTTTGTCCTGAGCAAATGTACACTTACTAGCCGGATAAACAGCTTTAAACTTTGCCTTTGATTGTCTTAGAGCCTAAGACTTTTGCTCAGTACTGCATGTGAATATTCCACACAAACTCAGACCCTCCTGAAATAAATGCTTCAAGTCCATGTTGCAGTTTGCTTAACCTGCACATTGTGAACACAAAGTGCTCCGAGTTTGCCATTGTATTTTAGCCCTCCAGGCTTGCCGCAGACAGATCACATGCACTGGCACGCTACCCATAATCCAAAGCAGTAAAGGTCTGAGAGCTCCAGAGGAACTATATAGTGTGAACTGAAAGAGGACTGAGGCCCCATCATAGCTGGAGTGAACCAGAAAGGGAACTCAGTTTCAAATGAGCTCACAGTGAAAATGCAAAGAAAGCAGAGTGTCCCTTTTCATTTGGGCCACTTTAAGAGGTCTGATTGTGGTTTGTTTAAAAGGGGCTATTATGTGAAAACACCCTGAGTTCCAGTGTGTGATTCTAACAAATCTGGGTGTCATATGAATGCATAGGTTTATAGCTGGAATACAAATATATCTTTTTTTTAATAAAACAAATTATAATTGTGGAGATACCATTGATAATGGTACAGTCTAAATCAGTGTTTCCCAACCCAGTCCTTGGGGAACCCTGGACGGTCCACATTTTTGCTCCCTCCCAGCTCCCAGCCAATCAGGAACACTGAATACCTGAATACCATGTTTAGCGTCTCGTCGCAGGGAAGCTGTCTGTTAGCCTTGACAGCTTGACAGCTTGCTCGGGGCCTAGCCTTCCAGTGGCTGTCCAATAGCATCATTTCATCTTCTGCCTCAGTCAGTCACATGCTCCCTCCGAAGAGTTTGTTGCTATAATGTTTGGCCAACACAGCCCACCTGGTGGACTTTATTTGATTATGGATAGAATATTGTAGTGTGCTTCTTAACGAGGGCTGATGTGTGCTCTCCAGATGTTGGTTAAACCAATCTGATAAAAGGCTTGACACTAGTGACAGGAAATTAGGGCTGTAGCTTTAAAATCCTCCCCCTCCCCAGAAAAACGTATGAATGTTGATGTGAAGGACCCTTGCTGAAAATGGGTAAACATGGGCCGCCGCGTTAAGTAGGCTTGTGATGTAAAACTTGACTTGCGTATGGTTTAGTGGAATGAGTTACCAACGTCAGCTAAGACCTGCCTGTATTATTTTAAACAAACACAATACAAAAATAATTCCATATGCTCTGTGTCTCTTCCTGCACTTCTGCGTAGCTTCCATGTTAGTCACGGTGCTTGCGGTCAAGCAATCAGCAAGTTTATCGCTGTAGGCGCCGCCTCAGTAGTGCCTCCGAGGAACTGAATTGGACCGAGTTACGATGACACACACATGCATACACATACACACCAGTTCTCCGGGTGTTTCACCTGATGCATGACGATGTGGCCAGCCACTATATGGGGGCATATTTAGGCATAAATGAGCGGTACACTGGTCACTGGTGCGCCTACTTATAAAATTTAGTCGTGCTGTCTCCATAAATGGTCGCAAAATGTGACTAAATGGTCCTCTGGAACCCTGTGGAGCTACACTTTATTTCTTAGGCATATGTGACAAAATCAACAGCCACAGCAGCTCACATTCAGGCCAGTTCACACGCTTGTGTCTGGGTGTGTTTTTTCTTCTGGCCTCTGACGTGTTCATGTAACGTTGCGTTAGTCAGCCAGTCGTGAGCGACTTTAGATCTTTACACAAGTATGCTGCATGTTTATTAGCTCACGGACGCTGATATTTACTCTTTGGGTATCGGAATTTGGCACCGAAAGATAATTAATTTTTCGAACTTCTGTAGAATTGGAGCATTTCGTTCGGTACCACAAAAGTACCAAAGTTCAGCACTCGGCCCCACCCTCTGCAGTAAATGAAGTGAATCGCAATGGCATGCTCTGCCTTGGAAAGGACCCGTAGTACATTTATCCTTGTGAACTCTGTGTCTGTCTGTCTCTCTGCCTGCGTGTTCCTGTGTGTCTGTTCTGCATATTGCTCTGTTAGAAAGGCGACGCAGGTTACCTGTGCTGTTACTTGTGTACAGAAGAACCACAGTGACCCTTGGAAGTTGGTTTGAAAAAGCCCATGGCATGTACTTCAGGGTTTGTACCTCTGACTGCCCTCTGTGTGTGTGTGTTAATGCTTCCCTTCCCGTAAGGATTGTAGTCATGCCTATTGACGGAACCCAAGCGTTTTAGTTGCATTGCTGTCCCGCTGCCTGCAGACTTGCTTGGCCTTTGGCCTGTATGTCTACGTCATTTGAGAGATGTGCTTCGCCGCCCTCACCTCTCCCTCTGACCTGGTGCCGCCCCCTCCCTTTTTCAGAGCCTGCCCCCCTGACGATGGCTACCTCTGTGAGGAGCGGCCCCTCCCCGCCCTCTACGCCGCGCTCTCACCCCTGGCTTTCAGTGACGCCGCGCGTTTCGGGCCTCCAGCGCAGTCAGGAGAAGAGCGTGGACCTCTCAGCCTCGGAGCCCCTGGCCGCGGCGGCTGCCTCGCTCTCCCTCCCGAAGAGCGCCCCCCCGCGGCCCGGCGCCGGCCCCTCGCCCAAGCTGAAAGCCTTCCTGGTGTTGCCCGAGCACCGGGCCGCCTCCTCTGGCCTGGACTTCAGCAGCAGGTCAGTCTTTAGAAGCCATTTTAAAAATCCCTCATGCTTTGATTTGACTGTTTATTCATGTTCGGCTCTGTTAGATCGTCGCTATGTTGTGATTGTGCTTGATTGATCCATTGTTTTAGAACACTCTAGCTATTAGTCCTGTCTGATTGTGTTGTTCTTTTACCTTCCTTAGGGTGAGTTACCATATTACAGACTCTCTAAAAGTGGTCTTTAATAAAGTTCCACTAGAGGCTTTTTAAGATTTTATTGGAAGCTAATCTAAATGGTGTTAAGAATCACCATAACTAATTTAAGTTTTAAACACTAATATTCTCAATGCTTCCTGAGAACCTTTTGCGTTTTTCCTGTGTATGCAGTAGACAAGCTGACCCTGAAGTAGTAATCTGATAATTTTATAGACAGTCAATGCGGATAGTGCGATGAATCACGTCCGTTTGTGCTGTCCTCACGAAGCCCTGACAGCTATATGACACTGAGTGTGAGGTAGTTTTGGGGGGTAAGTGTACAGCCCATGCTGTAGTAACGCCTTGAGAAAGTAGATTTGGCTGTAGGGGAGGCGCATGATATGTCCGTCAACGTTGGCGTCAGCTGATGATTAAGGTTATTGGCATCGGTCCAATATGTCAGCCTTGGTTAGAGTTGCTCGCCGATATTGAAATTTCATAATGTTCGAAGTTAGCAGCACCAGAACTAAAGATACAACTATTAAAGTAATGATCTGCCATTTTCCATAGTGGAGAACAAGTGATTGACAACTCATTCACCACTTCGGACCTCGCTAGTCTCCCAAGTCAATGCTACATCACTGATATCTCACTGCCTGTGTTATATGATGTAGCTGCTACATTCATGGGATCCTAAGACGTATAACGTAACCGACATGAGTACAGACCTGTGTAGCTCAAAGGTTAGCCAGTTATCGGTAATATCTGAGAAATGCGTCTTGGCCAAAATTTCCACTTCATTCCCCCAATAGCTGTATGGCTTCGGTCCTGGCAGTTTTTGCCTTTTGTTTGCTCTCGGTCCTGTGAACGGTCTCTTAATTTTCTCCGTTTTTTCCAAGTATCGAGTGTTGGTGCCGTTTCTCATGTGTGCGCGGTTCGACACGTTTGCCACATGCCTACAGCAGTTTAACTTTAAATGTTAGCTAGCCGTCAGTGATGGGATGGGTGTTAACCTCTAGATTGAATTTCAAAGAATTGAAGACTTTGATCTCCTATCGGCTATAATCCTGCGCTGCCTGGCATTCCTTCCAGCTGATGTCATGAAGGTACTCAACGAATCAGAAAGTAATGTCACGCCGCAGCCCTGCCCCCACACTCAACACACATCCTTTTTCCATTCTTATCCCTTCCCTTCAGTGTGTTCATGCGTGCAGATATTTGTGATCGTGATACTCGCTAGCTACGGAAGGGGAGCGATCGGACGAGAGGGATTTTAGCTTAACCACTAGTCCTGCTGCTAGTGTGAGGCTAGGTCCACATTTTGTCCACAGTACCCCAGAGTTTTCAGTCCCCAAGAACTGCAGTGTGGATGAATGAAAACTGAACCTTTTGAAAACGCAGGAAGCACCCTAATTGGTCCCTACTCATCACATGGCCCATCCTTGATTCCTACTAGCTACTCCGCTATCCACCTTCATGGCGGATGTGGTGGCACTTGGCCTCTTGCTGACCTGTATGCAGTTAAACAGCATGTTACACAGGGTGACATTTGCACAAAATTAAACAAATTTACTGATCTCTGTGTTGATCTGCGCATGACCAATGTAGGCTAATAATTTGCGTATATGGAAATACTTTCGTAAATGATGTGAAAACCTTTGCACGAATGGAGAATGTTTTCGTTTGGGAGGTGAGGTGAATCTTTTTCCCGCTGCACTGCTACACTGGATCCTAGGGTTCCCCCACCGGCTAAATCCCAATTCCCTGAACTTCAGGGAATACATATGGTTTTGGGATAGTCCACCGCCGCTGACACTTTCTCGTTAATAACTTAACTGAAAAAGTATTTGAAGGATCTTTCTCAACTTTGCAGGCACATGGTATGGGATTAACAACTGGAGAAAAAAAATCGAGACAAAATTGAAGCAACTGCACTTGAAAACAAAGGGAAGGGTCAGTGTAGGTGATTTTTGACCTTGTGAAAGTCATAAATCAAAATATTTTATACATCTTAACACTTCAAAAAAACATTATATGGATGAAGATGTACACTTGAGAATTGAAATGAGGCAGCAGTGAGGTAGCAAAGGGAAGGAAACGGAAGCTGTAGAAGACACTTGGTAACTCTAAAAGTATTTGGCAGAACTATAGCAAAGAGGAGGACAGCCTCAGGTACTTGATCTTGTTACCTTGATCTTTTGATCTTATCACTTCACACCTGATACACCTGAGACAAATCAGCTTCAAATTAAAGCGGCAGCGATAGGTGACGGAAGGGGGGACTGCGTAAGCCAAACCTCCTAGGAATATTGTACAGGTCAGTGATTCTCAAACTGCTGGCCTTGAGATTTCCTGAATATTGCAAAATAAAGTAATTTTTTGTCCCCACCCCACTCAGCAAATTTTATGGGTAGCAGTCGGGTAGCCTGTTGGCGAAATACATCATGGAGAACTCAATGAAATTTATCGTGGGAGAACTAAATTAAGGTTAGGGTTGATGACAAAGTTTGTCAGTGATTAGGTGCATTTTTGCGGTTTGCTGCATAAATTGCACATAATGACATATCAGCTATCAATGTTAATGTTAACGGTGTGTTAAGCCCAGTTCATACTTCTCTTTCCCACATGCAGGTATAATCATGTAAAACTCTTGTGTACATATTGCACTTGTCTGTGGATGCTGACGGTCGCAGTCGGCACATGCGTACAGCAGTGATGTTCCACCAGACCAGCAGAAGGCAGATGTATTGCAACAAACACCAGTACACAAGCTCTTCCTGATCACAAGATTGATCTATTTTCAGATGTGTTTTTTCAGCCATAAATATAACAACTTTTTTTGTTTGCTGAAGTTTGGGATGTGGTACATTATATACATTCTAGCTGGAGCTTGTGTGTGTACAGTCAAAAATAATGTATATAAATAATTATATGACATTTTAAGATTTGGCGATTAAGACATACACGAAATACAGGTAACTAAATGTTGGGGAACGATTGTGCAAATTGGCTTGTAAGTGGCATGTACAGTAAATGTATGGGTGTAGTTTAAGTTGTGTCACGACATTTGGGTAAAAACACATGTATTGGCTTTCACATTTCCAGTTGGTCCATCCAGTAATTTTAGCTGGCAGCATCTTTTCTAGTTATTTTGTGATTGTTTTGCAGTCTTGTGCTTAATGTCAGTTCATTTGACTATAGTTTATTTTGTAAATGCGTGTTGGGCCCCGCTGGCACTGCCCGACCTCACTGCCCACATATTTTGTTACTCTTGACAGTGTCGGCAGGGCCGCAGAGAGGACACTGGGAGCACCTTAAATGTTTAATGCTGAAAAAGGTTAACCGGGGCCTCCGTTATGGATGGTGCCGAACAGGTACTCAGACCTTTGTGAACTTCCTCTTTCAGGAGCAGCACTGTGGTCAAGCCTCCCTCCTCCGCCCCCTCCTCCTCTGTGTGCACCCCTACGCCTACCGCGAGCGTGGCTGCCAGCCTCTCGGGGGCGCTGCCGTCTCACACACATTCCAGCTCAGGGACTCGCTACAGGTCATCCCCTGGCCTGCCTCCACCGCCCCCCCTCCAGCAGGGGGGGTCTCAGCCTCCCACAGGCTCCGGCGCTGCTTTTACAGGTACTGATCACTGTGCAGCTGCTTACAGTCGCCTCCTGCTGGTGAGGTTTCAACATTTAGGGGAGCAATGGGTATGATTAGGTGAAGCAGGGTGCCATTTGAGCACAGGTCATTGTAACGAGAGCTCTATGATTTTAGCTCATTTCTGCGTGTGTGTGTGTGTGTGTGTGTGTGTGTGACTTCTCTCTCTCCTGCAGGGCCCAGATTGCTGTCCCAGGAACTGCGCTCTCATTTCCTTACATCAAAGTGTACGGGGGCCGAGGGGGGGGCACCCACTGCAGACACGCAGGCCAACGGGGGCCCCCCATCCTCAGGCCCCAGCGAGGTGTCTGGCCGCTGCTCAGCCCCTACCGGCGCCCAGGCCGCCATCCCCCAGCTGTTCCAGTTCCACCAGCACAACCATCAGCACCAGCACACCCACACACACCAACACTTCACGCCGTTCCTGCCCCCCCCAACCGCCGCCGGTCCACTGGTACGTTCCCCCCAGCAGTGGGGTGTACCTCACACGTCGACCATATCTCTCTCTTTATCCACATTTCTGCAAACTGTAAACGGAGGTGCTTAGCCAGGCAGCGGACTGCACTGTCCAGCCTTGTGTTCAGAAAGAGATGCGATATTTCATTAGTAAGTTGTTTTTGCGTTTTCTCCTAGTTTGACAAGTGCAAGATGGAGGGACTTTACAGGCACCCCGTGAGTCCCCCCACCAAAAAAAGGGAAAACACTCGCTAACAACCCCCCAGGTCTAGCAGCGCTATCAGGACGCTGGTCCCGGACCCTCGCCCGAGGCTTCATTCTGATCGGAGGGCACTGCATGCTGCAGCCCCTGTGACTCACTGGCGCCCCCCCATCCCATGCAGACACTGTCCCAGTATCAGTAACTTCACATTAACTGTCCCAGGTCGCCACATAAATTCCACTGAGTTTTCTGAATGAAACACTTCAGAGGGAACAGCGTCTTCGTCGCTCCTGTACCTGCAGACGCTGTGGGGATGATGCTGGTCTCTCTCAGGGGCGTTTTTGTGGTGATTTACTACCACTGGACTGACTGGTCGGACACATGGACACTATACTGCTGTGTTGCATGGTGTTCTAAACTCTAAATTTGTTTGCTTCCCTTGTTGGTTTCAGTTTTTCCCTCAGTACCCGCCCACAGTTCCTGGGATTCCCCCTGTGCTGCCCTCTACTGGACAATTCAGCTCCCTGCGAGGAGCTTTTCAACCAAAGGTGAGCAGGGTAACATAAATCTAAATATACATGCACTATTTCCACAGCAGATCTTTAACGTTTTGTTTTTTTTAATGAATGTTTGGCTCATAATCCCCTATTTTATATTTGTGTATATATAAATTCTGATGTATTTTATGACTTGTGTAGAGCTTGGACTTTATACTCATCATAGATTTCCGGAATGATTTAAGTGTAGTCTGAGTAGTGACCTTACAATACTGCTGTATATGTGGAAATGCCTTGTTTCAATTGCATTTTATTCATTGTCCGGTCTCAGGTTATTAGTTTAAGATGTGAATGTACCAGGAGTCCTGCTTACAGATCTGCATGGGATCTGATCCACTTTCAGTGCTTTTTGGGTCATTGTGCTGTTGGTAATATCAGTCATGTAAAGTGAAAAGCAGAACCCAGAAAATATCTTGGAGGAGCAAAGCCAGACTGAGTTCCTTCCACCTTTGGCGTTCTTTAGGCACAGAGCACACATTGTATGCTGTTTCAGCTAAGTGGTGTACACTGTACTTTACTGGTTATCCGACTTCCTTTTTACAACCCGTGGTTATTCTGGCAGAACAGGAGATTTGGTCTTATGAGGCTGAGTTTCCCTGCTCTGGACAGCGGTCGACACTGATCAGGAGGAAGCAGGATCATTCTGCTTGAATGTAACATCCCTGTGGTCTCTCCTCAGGGCACCAGCCCAGAGATGTCACCTCGTCTCGGACCTGTAGCTCATCTGCAACCCAAAGAGCCTAAAGTGAGTCTCCCTGGTGTTCTCTGTCCCGTGGGGGTGCATCACTTACGTTTTCATATCTAAAATAGCTGGGAATATGACTTGTAGAACTAAACCTCATCACAGTTTTGTTTAGCTAAAGGGAAAGCAGATCTATGTTTTATAAGGAATCCTTAGGAAACTTTCAGTAGCCTGGATTATGCTCCGACGCATCATTTAACCTTGATGTGTCTCTGTGCTGTTCCTGCTCTCTCCTGCTTCATGCTCGTATCTGTGTCTCTTCCAGCTGAGTGACCCATTCAAGATGTCCTCAAGAGTCAGTAACGTACGACCCTCTCGGACTCGCTGCCATTCTCACCACCAAATCCAAAGCTTCAGATCAGTCACTCAAATCAGGGCACTTCCATATTTTAACGGAATTTGATGTCATTGCCTTTCAGTTTTTCCAGTTTAGTTTGCCAAAATCTCAGGTGTCAGTTCAGCCTGATATTTCAGGACCAGGCGAGATACAGTTGTGTAGAAGAGGCAGATTGTCTCTTAGGGAAAATTTCTGTCATGCCTCGTCCAGTATTACAGTAGTACAGTGAAATGATATATTCATTGTGCGTATTGCTAATACTATGTATAGATGTAGCTGTCAGGCTTAACTTTAGCAGTGTGACTGTGACACTTCAGTATCTGTGCTCTTGTGGTGGTGGAGTCTTGCTCTGTAAGGTTTTGATAGTAATACTCACCTCTCGTGCAGAAACCCGGGAAATGGTGTGCAATGCATGTGCGTGTGGCCTGGATGATTTTCAGACACCAGGAGAAAGTCAAGGTGAAGTTTGCGTTTATCTTCTAAAATACACAAATTTCAAAATACAGTTCAACTGTACAAATTACTGAACTGTGTATAATTCAAATACTCTATGGTGCGTCTTTAGATGTTTGATCAAATTGCTTGTGTCACGTGACATTCTGCCCCTTTAGCAGAACAGCGCTTACAGTCTGACAAAATGTCGCAGTTTTGAGTTTTAGTGTAATGTTGCAATTAAGTGGTATAGGTTCTTGGTATCGGACAATTTTTATGAGTACGAGTACATGAGCGCAGTGTCGGCCCGATACCCGATGCCGGTATCGGTGCATCCCTAGATTTATTCATTCTCAAATATTTGACTTATTCCTAGTATCCATCTCCATGTTCCTATGTTGTTTTTTTTGCGACTCTGCTCAGTTACATTTTGTGATCTACACTAGTGTTGGGCGGTATACCGGTTCATATCGAAAACTGGTTTTTATTTTTGTTATGATATGGATTTTTCTTATACCGTAATACCGGTTTAAATAGCCGTAACAATGTTTGGAACGTAGCACAGCGTGTAACTGTTTAAGGGGGGACCTTTTTCACTAAACACGCATGTAACGGAGTACCTGCGTTAGTGGAGGTAACTAGCGGTGAAAATAAACAGAGAAGCTGTAGCAGATGATGAAGTTGAACATGATGACATAGAAGGACTTTTGTTTGTCTGTTGTCTGAGATACTTTGGTTTTAAAAGCTCGGACGTGGTCCAAACAACGATTTACTGCAAATGCTGATGAGCTAAAGTTGTCACCGGAGGTGGCAACACAAGCAATTTGCTGCATGACGTTAGCCGCAAACATACTGTGGTATGTGGTGAATAAGATAAATAACATAAGGCTGTTTAGGTAGTTTAATAAAAGGACAATGTATAGACCTGTTCTATAGGAAAGGCAAACTGAAATGACTTCTGTTGTGATTTGGTGCTCTTCTCTCAATCGGTGGAAAATATGATTAACACCCACTCATGCATGGGGGAAAAACGTTGAATACCGTGAAACCGTCATAATTTTGAAAAATACCGTGATATAGAATTTTGGTCATACTGCCCAGCTCTAATCTACACTCAGTTTTCCGTTTCTGGTTACCATCATTACAGAAATGTTTTGGTAGAGATCTGATACTGATTGTCAGATGAAGAGTTTAGCGGCTTTTAGTTGCACTGAGGCTCACTGCCACCTTTCCTGTCTGCAGGCAGATCCCCGGAACCTGGATTTCCGTAGCGACATGCTGGCCCGTCTGCCTGCTTCTGGGCTCGGACATCTAGGTACTCTGTGGCCCGACCAGTCTGTGCTGGGTCCCTGCTTTGGGATGTCCCAGTCTCCGTGTGCCTGACTGTCTTCTCTTTCCAGGAGCGGTCCACCCATCCTCTTCTTCATTTGTTCCTCCTCTAAATCCTCACTCTTCTTTCCTCACCCCCTCAGGTCACTTTGGTAAGATCCTTTTGCTCTCCTCTCTGTCTTGTATGTGATGCTGGGATGCTATTTAACCTGGCCAGGTTAGCAATGTGCCGGTGTTCAGGGGGCCATCAGGGCCGGCAGACTGACCGTATCACCGTTGTTCCCTTGAGCAAGGCCTTTAACCCAAGCTGCCGCGGGGGTGCTGGCTGACCGTCACTAGTATGTGGACGACCCCCCTCCCCCCCCCCCCAAAACCGGTCCAGTAAATGACTGTAGCTACATTAGAGTGTATAATTACATACAAAGATAGTAGCTTTATGGTATAGTTAAGTGTCTGTCTCAGTAAGGGGTGAGACGGAAACCATGGTCGCCATCTGAAGAGTGCAGCATGGTCACCAAGGCTGTGGGGGTGCTGTCGGCCTGCGTGATGCTCAGAGGCGGCGGTCTGGAGGCCCTCTCGTCTGGGCAATCGGGCCGCTGGATTGATGGCCCGTTCTGTGATCATGTTACAGATGCCTTTGGCCGCCTACTTCCTTATGCCTCCCTGGGATCTCTGGGTACCGGTGCCTTCGGTGGGCTGGGCAGCTCGGCGCTGGGTGAGTCTGTCACAGCATCTGCCTGAGAGCAGCGCCGCTAAGTAAGGCTGCGCGGTATCGCGGTGTAATCACCATTGTGCAGCGCATGTTCGATATTCACCGGGGCTCTACATAACGGGCGTGAACGTTTGTCCAGGCCCCGGCGTATCGGTGCTACATGGACATTTACAATAAGCAGATTAGTAGTACACCTAAAGTATCGATGAGATGCGTATTGTGATGCCTAAAAGTTAGTAAACTATCAGTTCGGCACGTATCAGGTTACGGAGCACGCCACATGCGACCGTTTCGGTATACCATGGAAGTGATGAGCACTGAGATATTGTGGATAAAGAAGGTAAAAAGGTGTCTGGGATGTGGCGGTACTTTTTGCAGTTTAATGTTTGACGTTTTTGTTATTTATACAGCGAATTTCTACAGATTACTACCTCTTGGGCGTCTCATAAATATTTCAGGCGTATTACTAATCTGCTTGCCAAATTGTGGGCTCCCTGCTCTGCAGTGCCCAGCTCATTCGGTCCTAAGGACAGCCCGGGAAGGACCGTGGGGGGGCTGGCCGGCTGCCACGACTCCTGGAAGCGCCTACACCGCACCTCTGCCTTCACCACGGCCCCCACCTGGACCCCGGCTGCCGACAAAAGGGAGGAGCGAGAGCCGGCCAAGGAGAAGAAAGAGGTCATCCACATCAAAGACGAGAAGGACCGGTACGCGCCCGCCCGTTTGCAGCGTCCCCTGCTGTGCTTCCTGTTTCCTCCTCCTATCTCTCTTTCCTTTTCACAGTAGCCTCCTTTTCTTGTTCTCTTTTCTCTCTCTCCCCCTTTCCTGTAATTTGATGTTTAACTGATCGCATGTAAAGTTACGATCAGTAATGTGATCATTGACAAGGTTAACATGTTCCCCCAGTTGGTGTCACCCTCACACTGGAGAGGTGTTTATGTGTATTTTATTATGGCTGTGTTGTATTAAGGGGGGGGGGGGCATATTTAGTATTCCTGCCGCCCCTCAAACGGAACGATCGCAGCTTGCATTGCCTGCATGTATCGCTGCCTCGTCAGACACATTAACCCCTCCTCTCTGCCGCCCCACCCCCCACCCCCCAAAGCGACTGCCTTGCATATGGTCGCCGCCCGGGCCTGGAGTCCCCGGCCCTGGCCCCCGTCAGGCCCCGTGGCGGCACCCCTGTGTCCCAACGTGAGCGCGAGGGGCCCCAGCCTGACTCTGAAGCCCCGCCCCAGGAGGGCCCCCCAGCAGCGCACAGCCGTGACAGGGAGCGGGACAGCAAGCCCACCCCCTCTCTGTCCTCCAGGTCGCACCTCGTGCCAGAGAGACCCTGCTCTTCTTCCTCTTCGGCCCCCCCCACCCCTGCACCCTCCCTCAGCCTGGCTCCTTCTCCTCTGGACCTGTACCCCTGTCGGCATGCCCCCCAG
>JAODKC010000045.1:16762534-16772822 GCA_026777985.1 Mormyrops attenuatus
ATCCCAGAAGTTTAACTGAATTGATGCTATACTCTGATTAAAAAGTGTTCCCTTAATTTTTTTGAGCAGTGTATATTGACATAAATCTTTTCACTCACCGTAACAGACAGAGAGAAGCACACACAATGTAAGCATCCACAGTCTCATACTGCAAGTTCCTGCAGCTCCTTAGTGTAAAACACCTCTTCTACAGGAAGGTAGCAAGCAAGAAAACCTAATTAAATAAGCTATTGAATACAACCATAGAACAGCATTCAACTTTGCAACATGATTTAAAATCACATTAAAGATTTCAAACACTGAGTAGAGCTGTGAAAAATATTAGTTCAGCACATGACTAACTAGTTAACATACTTACTGGAAGGTTGGAACCGGCTGAATACTGACTGTGAAAAGGATCGCTGTCTTTTATACTATCTTTTACATTTCACACTGATGTGAACAAGGCTCACTCTTTTCAGCGTATCAAGTAACTGCAGCTTCGTCACTGGGCCCATCCCATTGTCCCCGAGTCAAAGGCACTGGGAAAAGTCCCCAATTATGGAAACACGACAATTTGCCGATACTGATATTATACCTAATATAGCTATAACAATAACAATAATAATAATCATCATCATCTACTGCTCAAAGCTGCCCTATATGAAATAAAAGTACTGGGTCACCTGGCCATTACACCTACAGGAACTATTATGACAACCCTTTCTATAACAGCCGCTACTCTTCTGCGAAGGCTTTCACACCAGACTTACCCAGCCATGTCTTAATAGATCTTGATTTGGGCACTGGGGCACAGTCGTGCATAGAATTGTCCAAAATGTCTTGGTAAGCTGAAAGCATTAAGAGTTCCCTTCACTGGAACTAAGATGCCTAGCCCAGCCCCTGAAAAACAACCCCATACCATTATCCCCCCTCCACCAAACTTTACAGTTAGCACAATGCAATCAGGCAGGTAACGTTCTCCTGGCATCCGCCAAACCGAGACTCATCCATCGGCTTGCTAGACAGAGAAGTGTGATTTCTCGCTCCAGAGAACACATCTCCAGTTCTTTTCAGTCCAGTGGTGGCGTGCTTTACACCATTCCATCTGACACTTGGCACTGCGCTTGGTGATGTGAGGCTTGCATGCAACTGCTCGGCCATGGAAGCCCATTCCATGAAGATCCCATTCCATGAAGATCCCGTTCCATTAAGATCCCAGCGCACAGATTGCAGTTATTGAGTCAAGAGAGCACTGGCAACTTTTTTGCACATTGCACCTCAGCACACGGCGACGCCGCTCTGTTACTCTCTGCAATCGGCTACTTTGTGGCTGAGTTTCAGTTGTTCCTATATGCTTCCACTTTGCAGTAATATCACTCACAGTTGTCTGTGTAATATCTAGTAGGGAAGACATTTCATGAACTGACTTATTGCAAAGGTGGCATCCTATGTCGCTCACATCCTCCCCACCACATCCTCCTGACCCTTCCATCTTCTCTCTCAAGTGGCCCTGATGGGCCATGCCTGATGCACGTTGCTCGAATGACTTGAGGGCAGGTGTTTTGGTGCAAAGGGGTAAGAGGTTTAACCTAAAATTTAGACATTGCCAATACAACAGGCAATAACAGTACGACAGAATGACCCATTCTTTCACAAATGTTTGTAAACTTGACTGCATGACGAGGTGCTTGATTTTATACATATATGACAACGGGTCTGAATGAAACACCTGGATTCAATGACTAAGAGGTACATCCCAATCCTTTTGTCCATGTTGTGTATTTTGACTTCTTGAAACATTGTGAATGTAATATTTGATATTCAAATGATGCCTTCTATATATGCATTTTGAAAAATAAATGCATAATTCATAAAAGTAATACAAAAAGGATTGAAAGCAAAAACAAAATGACACATTTTCTGAAAAGTGTTTTTTGATGTCATCTCTCTGTTGCAGTGATTTGACACCACTGTTCATCCTGAAGATTCAGGTCATTCATTGTAATGTCTAAATGTTAAGGGCTATTCAAGGAAAAACCTCTACCTCTTCCTGAAACGAACACCCTATTATAAGAGTAATCAAATATTACTGGGTGTCAGAATACAACCACATGACTGTGGTAAAAAAATAACCTTTTCTTCTTCGCTACTTGTATTGTTAGAGATAACCTAAAAAAAAAAGAATATGTAATATTGGGTAACACTTTACATCAACTGCACCTTCATAAAGCATTCATAGGACATTGATGGAGCTGCATCCTCCGCAGGCTCTCCCCCATTTCTCCCGATGGAGCTGCATCCTCCGCAGGCTCTCCCCCATTTCTCCCGATGGAGCTGCATCCTCCGCAGGTTCTCGTCCTTTTCTCCTGATGGAGCTGCATCCTCCGCAGGCTCTCCTCCGTTTCTCCTGTGATGGAGTGGTATCCTCCCTAGGTTCTCCCCCGTTTCGCTGTTATGCTGGCAAACATTATGGATGAAATGTGCTGAAAATCCTAAATGTACTTTTCAAACAAACTTTGGTTGTGTAGCATCACTAACCTTGTTGATGTTTTTAGTTTTGCCTGATATATAACCTTACCGCAGCCCGATGTTGCTAACTAGCCAGTAATAAGTAGCTGCAGCAAACTCCATTTTCAGTAAAATTTCCCATACTAACATGCTAGCTTGACAGCTGTGAATACTAGGAATTGCCATGTTCGTTGGTTACATTCATTATGATCATTTTTAGTGTTTTCACAGCCATTACAGGTATATTTGGATATGACGATGGTGCGTTGGTTCCTCCGCTCACAAAACTAACATTTATAATGATGATGCTGTAAGAATAGTTTTAAATAATATTTTAGCTACAGTAACGGTTCACTTATATTTGGCCCTCGAGTGCAATGCATTGGAAATGTAGAAATAGTCACCGGCATTACATTGCGACACGTGTAGAAGCAAGCGGTCCTACAATTTTTCCTCTATATCTAGAAACAAAACTAAATAGATTTACATCATTAATTAAAAAAAATGCCAAAACCACATGAAAACTAAAACTAAATTAGATTTCAAATGAAAATAACTAAAAAAAATCTAAATGTTAATAACATTGATATAAAACATACACAGTCGTTGCAGTACCGCCGTATTTAATTTTAGTTTGTAAACATCTGGGAGTGTTAATAATCCTGTAGCAAGGAATCATATAATTGCGGGTATTTTCTCAGTCAACCGCTCTTTCAACCCACAAACCATTTTTGTTATCATTCTGATTACAGAGGCTATAAAATGTGTTTATATACAATCTTTACTTCCGGCTACATTGCTCCTGGCCAATGAATGATCGAGGTCCGCTTGCGTCACTGAGCAGAGGCTCACTATGCAATGCCTGTCACTCCGAGGGAATTTGCTATTGTAATGGATGCGATTCCCAAGGATGTCATTATGCTGTTTAAAGGAGTGGCTGGAGATTTGCAACCCTATATCTGGGACTTAAATAACACTAGTGTAGGGAAGATTTGCTTTTTATCCAGCCCATAAGCTCGTAAGAGAAGAATTAGATCTTTTGCTCGAGAAAACATAATCACTATACCAACAGCCATTTCATAATGGAGATGGTGTGTTCCAGATATTTTGTGGAAAAAAGTCAAATATGTAATTTCTAATAACTTTAGAGATGTCTGTTATAAGTTGCTACATAGCTGTTATCTGAAAAAACGTTTTACAGAAGTTAAAGATATTCAGACAAACTGTATTGTTGAATCAGTTTTACATCCGTTGAGGAACTGCTATTTTGTTACTGTGTTATGGAAAGATTTGTCTCAATTTGTATTCAGATGTATTTCAGAAAAGTTTTTTTTATTTAAAGATGTGCTGTTTGGGTTTTATATCTGTTACTCTAAATAGAAAGAGTGCTACCGTGTTTCCCTGAAAATAAGACCTAGAATGATTTTTCAGGACGCTCGTAATATAAGCCCTACTCCAAAAATAAGCCATAGTTACTATCCCATGGATTGTACGGTAATTAGAATGAGACGCGATTATATGTAAACAGGAAATAATATTTTGACCCCCAGATAAGATGAGTGCAAAAAGAAAAAGCTGAGGTTGCGAGATATTCAGGATGGAATTTGGGGCTTGGAGATTTACGATGATGTTCCAGAAGATGACATGACGACTATGTTTGAATAAATGTATACACAGGATGTGCAGGATGCAGGGAAATCAGGCAGAAACTGGGACAAATGGTGGCGAGAGCAGAGGGAGACGCAGAGGCAGTGGGAGCAGGACATAGTGAAGCAGATGTAGGTGAGAAAGCAGACAATGAGGTGCAGGCTCAGGTTAGTGGGAAAATAAATAAAGATTTTATCCGTTATTGCATTGTTTGAAATATTATTAAGGTCAAACCTTTTATCCAAATGGATAAAAATAAGTGACTGGGTATACTTACTCACTCTGCAGAACTTGTCACCATAAACATGTGTAACTCATGTTGAACTACTTAGATTAGGGTATGCGATTTTAATCCAATTCAGTTTTTGTCAAATTCTGCAAATTTCAAGGAAAAGACACAGAGTGGCTCGGACCACACAACACTGTTCCAGTCAGTCAACAGCAGAGGGCGCTCATACTCACACACAGGACAAGAGGGGGAGACGGGGGCGGCGGGAAGGAAAAGGAGTGGCGGCTTTGGAGGGATGCCTGAAGCCAGGGGGTGGGACTGTGTTGTGTGGCTCTGTCTGAGGCACTTTGTTTTTACCCCGTTTTTCCCCGTTAAGTACCTTTACTTAATCTTTTAAAGCATTCAGCTAGAATTTTGCTAATTAAGTCCTTGGAAAAATAGTATACATAAATACATATATGTAGTCCTACCTTAACAAATCTGTATGTATACAACACATGACACAAACTGAAAACTTACTGTATAATACACAAATAATATTACAAATTCACAACTTAATTCCAGGTACAGATTGAAGGACATTTCATACAACCCCCAATGAATCAAGCTGACAATTATACAAGCTATAACAAATATTACTTAATCATTTTGTACTTCATTAACCAAGTACATTCAAGCACTGGTCATGAAATAAGTAACCAGTAAAACAAAACAATGCAATATGTAGTATAAAAATGCCACTATTCACTCATTTCCCAAATTTACGTAGAGAGACAAAGGCATGTAAATCAGAATAAAATAACAAATACTTTCCAAAAAGTTAAATATTTCCAAAAGTCCCTTTAAGTCCCTTGCCGAGTGGCTCCTTTACTGTTCTCTTTTGCATACTGACTCCGCACGCGCACCACACACACAGCTCTTACCCCACCTGGTGGCTGCACACAATAACAATGATAATATACGACAGAAGAGAATTTGATTGAGGTGTAAAAACAGAAATTGTAACTGGGTTACATTACAGAATTACACAGAGTTGGAGCCTGTCACAGAATCGCAGGTAAGAACTTGTGTTTCATTCTGTGTGCTTTTTTCACATAGTCCAAATGTGCAGACATTCTGAAATAATAATAAAAAAATCTAAATAAAGGAGAATAAAAAAATGTGTTTAAACAGTACCATTAGAACAGATGTTGTTTTAGCAACTAGCCTAAAGATTCATGATTGAACTTGGCAGTGAGGTCGCTAACTCACATTTACAGGCATAGGAACAGCATGAGATATTTGTATCTTTTTTCGTAGGCAATGACATGTTGGATACATTGCAGCCACAAGCAGTAACTCACCATGCATGCGAATCAGCACCTGTAGAGTAAAAACATTTCACGAAAGCTAGACTTCCACCAGACTAGCTAAACTTCATCGAAAGGCTGAAAATGATAAGACGTGAGATCTGCAGTTTGTTATGGTGGTCTTCCTTGCGAGATGATTTCATACGTTACGATTTTAAGTCCCAGCATCTTTGTGTTTTTGTGTTAGTTAGTTAAGCACCAAACCTTTATTATGTTCGGTTTTGCGTTAATATTTCCTTTCCTGCTTCTCTGTGCTGCCCATGGCATACAGCATAAGCTCTCAGAGGGCCAAATAAAGGAACACATATTCACAAACATCTCTATGGCGGATGATTTTCTATGTATTTTATTGAAACATACCGTACATGTTATGGATATCCAAAGAGATATAAAATGATCAACATAATACTAAAGTTTTGCTTGCAGAACAGCGATGCAAACATATTTACTATGGATTGATCACAAATAGGGAATTAAAATATTCAAAAGCAGAATCCTTATACATGCATCCATGTTCCAACTGCGCATCCAGCACAGGGTCACAGGAAGTCTGTCTCAGGCAGCTCAGGGTGAGGGAGGCAGATAGCACACACACACACACACACACGTACACACATGGGGACTCTCCATTCATTTCTATGGACACAGCTCTAATCTATGACAACCTTAACCCCTACCCAGCCCTAACCTTAACCATAAGTAACCAAACAAAATACAAGACTTTTGGCTACTTTAGTGTTAATTTTTGCAAATACCCTGACCAATTATTTACTGTTGAGACCAGTGAAAGCTTAATATTTTAATTTTGGCACTGGCCCATGTATTTTCCCTGAAGTGCATCACTATACTGTATACTTTGTTATAATAATGACAGTATCAGGAGAGCTGACTGTCTGGAGGTAACATAGGGATATACTCTGAAACAAAAATAAAGAAATGTGAATAAAGGAGAATAATGAAATGTGTTTAAACTGTAGCATCAGAACAGATGATGTCGACCTGAAAAATGTCCCCACAAGCAAAGAAGTAAGACACTACTGCATTGTGGGGCATTTGGTCGCCCCAATGCGGTAAATACAAACACACACACACGCATGGACACACACTTGCACACAAACACGTTACTGGCAATTCAGAGGTGGCAATATGCTTAACTGCTGGAAACTGGAGAACCTGGATGAGATCTGCAGGACGCAGTGAGAACATGCAGGCATGGAAGCCAAACCCTCACTGTGTGCAGGAACACCGCTACCCCCTGGTGGTAGACTTAGGGATATTCTTAGAAAGACATCGTTTATACTGGCAGATTTTTGTTTTTGGTCGATTTAGAAAAAAATACCCAGTGTGTGATGAAACATCATACAGAACATAAAATATCTTTGCTTTAAAAATGAGAAATAATATTCAGATACAAAATGCAGTGCAACTGCAAACACTATATAATGATTTGCAAAGCAATTCTGAAGAAAAAAATCGTATATTATTTGAAAATAAAAAAATGCCTTAAAAATTATTACTCTTTCCACTTTCTTGATGCTTTGTTCCAGTAATAGACATTTCTCCATGAGACAACGCTTCTGATGAATTAGGACTTATGAGTAATGATTCAGCAAATCACAGTCCGCGATGATCCATTTATACAGACACATCGAAAGGGTCATACCACTGAGCTGTAAGCAGAGAGAGAAAACAGGTGGCTTTTATTATGAAAGGTGTGCATGCTGCATAATAAACATCAGTGCTTATCCAAAAACCAGAGAAGGAAAATCCACGGACTCCTGTAATGTGCAACACATGATTCTACAGCACATTTGCGTTAGTGAGAACATATGAGGACTATACGACCAACCTTGCCAATATTCCATGTAAAAATCTCTGAGGAGATTGAGGGAGACAGAGAAATATCAGTGACTACTAAGCACTTTTGTAGAGCATACAGAGAAATAAACCAGGCTTTATCCGTTTCTCGGAGCACTGCACGGAAGCTCACAAGCATTGGTGTAAAGAGCATGGTTGTAAAGACAAGAAGTGTACGCTCACAGGGAGAAGCACTGCACACCTTCGGCTGCACAAACGCCATGGTCACATGCATCCATGCTTCACATACATCTACAATTCTCCTTAGATCTTTACGGAGTTCTTTGGACTTTCCCATTGTTCTGAATATTGGTCAATCCAATGAGTGCTGTCAAAGACAAACTACAGGCTGCAGTCAATCATGATCACTAACGAGAAGTTAACAGGCTCTGGCCTTGTCAAGTTAAAAGACATTCTAGAATCTTCAGCACCATTTATTAAAAGATTTAGGGGAATTTATGTATATATTTGAGTCTGTATGTATAATTCTGACCCTAACTTGTGCACCCAATTCTTGTTTTTAAAAATCATTGATGATGAATGTTGTATAATCATTCCACCTTGGAAAAAGAACAGTTCAAATATATCACCACAACTGAATGTCCATAGTCGTATAGCCTGATGAACGTCGTCTTTCGTCAAAATACGAAAACGACGAAGGCATGCGGAAGCTTTATTTGTGGCCAGTGGAACAGTTTCTTTTGAAAGGTTTTCTGGCATTAAATAATACGTTCCACTGACCAATAATAAAGTGAATACATAACGGTTCAGAGAGACTCAGCCACACCATGAACACAAAGAACAAAAACCTTGAGGCCTGGAATAAACTGTCATGAGTCTTTGGGGGGTGCTGACAATGATGACTCAGACAGAACACCATGAGACACAGAATCTGCATGAACTAAGACAGACAAACGGAGCAGAGAAGGTGAAACAAACAGCAGGTCAAGGCAGCCATATCATCACCCTGTATCACCGCTAGCTATTTCCACTGAAAAATGTTAATGAAACAAAAAATGGAATAGAACAAATGTTGATGACTATTTTCGCAGAAAGGATTCAGACGAAAAATATACCAGGTCAACATCCCATCGACTACAATACAATGAAAATACATTCAGTGACCAAAACGGTTAAGCACCCAGACAGAGTGGAAATGAAATGAATTTGCATGTGGTGAAAGGTCATGTGACTGTATCACAATGATTATGATATCAGATCAAACAGATAACAGAGTTGGCAGTATGGGCCTGGATACATGTGGCACAACGGTGCGGAAGGGAATGATACAGCCGTTATATCCTCTCCTGTGGCAAGTCGGCCCACAGCTGTTGTAACTGGCCCTCAAGATCCCACACATGTTCCATTGGGGAAAGATCGGGGGACCTGGCTGGCCACGGGAGGCCCTCAATATGATGCAGGCAGTCCATAGACACATGTGCCATGTGTGGACGGGCACTGTCATGTTGAAAGACTGTACCAGGGTGCTGTCTCAGGAGGGGTAAGACATGCGGATGCAGGATGTCACCGATGTAGCACTGTGCCGTCAGGGTCCCCCGAATCACTACAAGAAATCACATGAAGTCATACCCTACGGCTCCCCACACCATGATGTCATACCATACGACTCCCCACACCATGATGTCATACCCTACGGCTCCCCACACCATGAAGTCATACCCTATGGCTCCCCACACCATGAAGTCATACCATACGACTCCCCACACCATGATGTCATACCCTACGGCTCCCCACACCATGAAGTCATACCCTACGGCTCCCCACACCATGAAGTCATACCCTATGGCTCCCCACACCATGAAGTCATACCATATGGTTCCCCGCATTATGATGCCAGGAGTAATGCCGGTGTGTCTCTCCTCAACATTGGCCCTCTCCCCTTGGGGCCACCATACACACACACACCGCTCATCCGTGGTGATGCAGAAACAAGATTCACGGTACCAAGCCACTCTCCATCAGTCCATGCTATCTGCTTACAGCACCACTCCAAACGCAGCCTACGCATGAGACGGTGAACCTGTAGTCCGGCTGAAGCCAGTTGTCAAGACAAGGTGCGGGATGACATGAGGTGTTGTAGAGAGTCAAATGCCTGCGTCTGGATGGCAGGCGCAAATGTCACGCGGTTCCGTAACGCTTGGCGCACCATACAACGATCCTCCCAAGGTGGGGTCTGTCTTGGGCGACTGGAACCTTCCCGACGTGTGTGGGTGCCCTCACGTGCCCATTGGGTCCAACATCAGGCGACTGTGACATCTGCATGTCCCACATGCCAGGCAATTGCACGATACGACCAACTGTCCTCATGCAAACCTACAATGTGACCCCTATCAGACTCCGTCACGTGCTGGTAATGCTGTCTAATGCGTCTACGAGGCGTCCTCTGTGTCTGGTGACTAGACCTGTCAGCTTGCAAACCGAATCATTTACATACCCATCGCTGGTCTGCACATGTACCAAATTACATCCAAATCGAATCATTTACATGCCCATCGCTGGTCTGCACGTGTACCAAATTACATCCAAATCGAATCATTTACATGCCCATCGCTGGTCTGCACGTGTACCAAATTACATCCAAATCGAATCATTTACATACCCATCGCTGGTCTGCACGTGTACCAAATTACATCCAAATCGAATCATTTACATGCCCATCGCTGGTCTGCACGTGTACCAAATTACATCCAAATCG
>JAODKC010000045.1:16809320-16821874 GCA_026777985.1 Mormyrops attenuatus
TGAATTAACACTGAATATTCAAATATAACATCAGTATGTATTTTTCCAACATAATCTCTGTAGTTATACAACTCTGTGAAACTTAATTTAACTCTTACACTATTTCCATACCAGAATCGCAAAGCAGCAACATCTGAATCTTTGTCCTCATCCTCACCCATAGGATCCATGACATACATTCTTTCGGTCAGTTTATGCAGAAGCTACAAAATGATGCATCAAGTTACAGATAACTATACTTTACTATAATAAAATACAATTTCATAATTCAATTTACAAGAGAGTGTTTTTAAAGACCTTTTACTTACATTTCTTTTACTGACATTTACTTACCAGTAATTTCCAGTGGTTGTTTTGGACATTTAAGAAGCTTATTACTCCATCATAGTCCTCAAAATTAACCTGTAACAATTACTTAATCAGTAGGAAAAACTAGCATTTCAATAAAGTCTAATAGATTGCAATATTATATAATTTAGCTTGCGTAATGAGCGCCTAGTCATAGTTGACCGTTCTCCATACACAATTATTCCAGCAGAATAGTGATTCAAGATAAATATCCTTTTCTCTACTCCCTGTATACTCATGAGTGCCCCAAAATAGCATTCAAAAATCTGAAATGGAAAAACATCCAGTTCCAATCAGTGAGTCTTTGTCTTACATTCTTGAAGGATTAAACAATTGAATCAAGAAATCTCTCAAGTGGAACACCTTTGTAGGCCTTTTTATTAATCATTAGTGGATGCAACCCTAAAATGCATTATAATGTTATCTATAATATTATAAATACTTTCAAGTACATATTAAACAGTTGAAGACTCGCCCACCAGCCATTTGTGTGGTGCTAACTCATTCTGGCAACGAATATACTTTGCAGTCTTATCAGGTAACTCCACAACTGCAGTAACCACTTCACTGTTTTTTGGTGCCAAATTCTCTGCTGTTTTTTTTAAAAAAAGCATTTCTATTAAACACTTATTCAGGAACAAAATGTAAGCGGCATTGACTTTTGATAATGGAATTTAATGTTTAAATATAATGAATATAGACATAAATAAGATCTCAATTATAAACATAATGTTACCAACCAAGTCACCCCATATCACCCACCCACCCTCATAACCATACCACATCAGATGCAGTGATACAAGTCTTCTTGACGGATGTGTTCATGTCGGTGCTGAGGACTGAGAGTCATACAAAAGGTTTAGTTTTTTTGTGCAGCTTGTAAATTTGACAACTTTTTTTTATTTTCAATATATAATTATATAACATAATTACTTGTTTATACAAATTTAGATGATCCATTTGAAATATTGTACTAAACGCTGGCATAAACTTATTGGTTCATTTTGCCCAAAAAATCGATGCTTTTTCTTTATGCTTTTTAAATTTACATTGGCCAAATGTAATGTATTCTGGAGCTTTTTTCTGAAGTAGCATAGTACTGGACATATTTTTTTTTAAGTTTACTGTATTCTGTTGTTATTTAAACCATTAGACATGTTATCAGAAGTGCTTACAATAAAGACTACATGTAATGTCACTTTAGTATGTAATTCATGTGTAGTTACCTACCTTTGCTTTCACTTTTATCTTCTCTGTAGTCACTCCCCTTGGAGCTGTAAATTTGGCTGGAGGGTTGAAAAATTTTGTCCTTTTAGCGATAGTTGTCTCTACTATTCTTCAGCATGTTCCAGCTGATCTTTCCTACCCAGTAAAGGTCTCAGCAACAGGTTTTCATTTAGACCGTGCTGCAGGATGTGCTCTATATACTGTATAAACGATGCAATTGCAGGTGAGTATAGGCAGACTCAGATCAAAACCAGGGAAACCAACTGCCATGTGGAGAACTGGTTTTCCATTTTTTAAAACCAGATTCTACGCAAGGAACACTTCCTGAAGCCTGGCCTTTCACTCGAAAGATACACACTTCACTGCGTGGCTGGTACAGTATACCTGCCTAAATCCCCCAACATAATGCCTGACCAACATAACATAATGCCTGATCTTGCTTATTTTCAAGAATACTTGAGAAATAATGAAGAAATGGAGAGTTTGCAAGAACAGCCTGAGCTCTCTTTGTTAGTTGTGGATCTCCTGCAGGATCATTAGGCAGAGAGCTGAAATCCTCTGAGAGGCTGTTCTTCATGACGCATGCCTTAATGATATCCAAGCTCTTCTTCACATTCAATGTGGCAAATTTTGCTCAAAATACTACACCCATTAGGCTGAATAATTTGCAAGCAGAGTCCAAATTGGTACTGTTTATCAGGTGGGCCACACAATGAAGTGAAAATTCCTTGATTACTTTATCTCCAGTTTTCTTTGAAAAGGAAACAGAAATGGCCTTGATGACATGTGTGGAACAAAGATCTTTCTTCATAAATGTACATTGAATGACACTGTGTGCTTTGACAAGATATGTAAGAATGTCCTGTCTATTAAAAGACAACACTGCTGCCTGTATAACAGCCCAGCTGTAGTCAGTTTCAATATGTCTTACTTTCAAGACAGTGACTTTGCTTATTTTGGCCAAAAACTTTATGAGCCAAAAGGACACATTTGCCACTGTGTGATCATTTGTTATCATTTCTGTTACCGGAAGAGGAGGTTTGTTTTTCCCATCGCCTGCCAATGATAGGGCATAGTAAAATACTCTTTTTGGCTGGTTGGGTAGTCGATGTACAACCCGACCTGTGGCATCGAGGAAGAGGGACACTGGAGATTTTTTTCGAGGATGCTCCTCAAGAATAGCAAAACTGTGCTCAGTATACAAGTGTACACCAAAAAGGATCCACTTGCAAGTGCTGGATATATCCAGGGCAAACACAGTAACCTGTGTCTGCCTCTTTGATTATCTGCTGAGTTACTATTAGCTCCAGGACCATGTCATCATGGAGTCTTGTGCTCCTGTTTATCTCAGCTGATACTGCTTTAAGGATGTCTTTGGATAAGGCATGTCTGAGATTACCTGCAATTAATTCTAATGATGGTGTTTTGTCCAAGTTTTTATAAAAAGTGTTACTCAGGCCACTAATGATGGATTTTGCATTTTTTTTCCTTTTTAAATTGCTAGCTAGCCTTGATCTTGTTTCTCCCTGAAGATGTTGAATTTTCCCGATTCGAGACACATTAATTACCACAGCTTTGCAATTCTTTCTTTGTTTTTTTGGAATTTTGAAATGTATGTTGCCTTACATGTTGTAAATGTACACACTGCTTTCATTTTTAAAAAGGGAGATGACTTTTTCCTACTGAATGATGGCTTTAAATGGTGGTATTTAAATGAAAGTGTGCAACATGGGTTATATTTTCGAAACCTGCTGTAGATTGCATGGGTCCAAGTCTTCTTGAGTTAGTAAGACCCTGACTCTGGCTTTATCTTATCCCATACATCCTTTCTAATATAAGTTGTGATTTTTTTTTGGCCCAGGTTGAGTTGATCTGTACTTTTTTCCTTTGATCAAGACTTTGGTCAAAGCTTTCGTTTTGTCATCATTGTCATGCTGATTACTTGCTGAACTGCTGTCTGATCAACACCCTTACGCTCCTTTAAGTTATCTCCAGTCCGGTGTTCATTTTAGGATATACTCAGGTCTCAGGAAAAAATCCGTCAGACTTAAGACAAAACGGCATCAGAACAAACAGACTCAGACAAAACGGCATGAGGTATCAGACTCAGACAAAACGGCATGAGGTATCAGACTTAGACAAAACAGCATCAGAACAAATGGACTCAGACAAAACGGCATCAGAAAAAACTTTCATTTTTTTTTCGGCCTCAACACGTCATCAATCACGAGAGCGGATGGAGGGAAAATAGTTGACATCATCAGTGTGCGACTACAACAATCCAGGGCATGCGTCCGGACACTGCTGTAATGGTGCGTTCCATTTGCCTTAATGATCCGATTTTTGGATTCCGAGATCACGTCACATCCGCTAAAAAGTTTGAGAAACCGAGTCGGATGCATTCCATTTGCCACAACTCGGATTCAAGATGGAAGCCTCCAAGAAAGCGGTTCTTGCGCTAGCTCTATCGGAGTACGTACGGCTCCAAACGTATGCCGTTCACCACCTGATTAACCTCGAGGAGGATTACATGAAGCTAAGAAGGTACGTGAATGTTTATGTATTTATATGTCGTTGTTTCAAGGAACAAACTGCATACTTTTCGGATTTTCCATTTTACAGTCAGCCCTCGTGCATTCGTCCTTTGAGATTCGCGAATTCACTGATACTGTACTCTATTTTACATGAAACACTTGGTTTTTTGTTTTAAGGTAGTGTATTAAGCTGACTTTCACATGACATTACAGTGTTTGGGAGCATGACTGGGGTCGTATTTATCATTTACAGTATAGGAAATAAGCACATATTACCAATT
The DNA here is from genome assembly GCA_026777985.1 of Mormyrops attenuatus. Classification (NCBI taxonomy): domain Eukaryota; kingdom Metazoa; phylum Chordata; class Actinopteri; order Osteoglossiformes; family Mormyridae; genus Mormyrops; species Mormyrops attenuatus. The sequence continues at coordinate 16,813,711 of JAODKC010000045.1, forward strand.
TCGTGACTCTACCAAACATCCGTGAATCCTCCTCATTCGCGACGGGTTATGGAACCCCTCGCAAATGTCCGAGGTCTGACTATCTGCAGGATGTGGCTGCTGACTTGATTGTTTTTGCTGGCGATTGTCTGCATTTTATTGAGTTGTCAGCTAACAAAAGGAGAAGAGTAGAGTGTTGTTCTAGCAAGGTACAGTAACAGTATCCAAATGATGTTCAATAGATAGCTTGTTGCATCACATTAACAAGGGTAAAATAACCAGATCACCTTAAGAAAATGTTTGGTGTATTTGTAACGGTCTTGTTGGTGGTTTGGGCATTGTGTGTTGATGGCATATTTCTCCCTTTCTCCAGGGAGCTGTTCTCACTTCTGTTGCGCAACAGGCAGCAAGTGATACTGTAGACAGGTACACATTGGGAGGTCCTGTTAGACATGTCCAGACCTTTGCCCGGCACTTCAGGATCGACAAGATCCAGTATGAGTATTTACTCACAAAGCTGCAGGAGAACGGCCTAAGCAGAGACCACAGCCATGGGAGAACACAGGTGCCTGCCAGCCAACAAGAAGCTGTTACTGTTCCTCCGGTACATGGCCAATCAGAACAGCTTTAGAGAGCTGTCCGACAAGTTCGACATGTCACAGTCATCGGCACATCGGACAGTTCTTCAGGTGCTGACCATTTTGTCGCAAATTGGGCCAACCTTCATCTCCTGGCCTAATGGATGTGAAAAAGCAGCATCTGCCGCTGCTTTCCAGCGCACATGTGGTCTTGATGGGGTCATAGGGGCAATTGATGGTTGCCACATCCGGATTCAGAGGCCAACCATTAGAGGGGGTGACTACATGAACAGGAAGGGTTTCTTCTCTGTCCTCCTTCAGGGGATTGTCGACGAAAGGGGACGATTCACTGATATCTTTGCTGGACCACCGGGGAGAGTCCATGATGCAAGGACGTTGAGGGCCTCAGACTTCTTCCTTGAATGGCAGTGAAACATGGGGGACTACTTTCTCCTGGGGGACAACACCTACATTGGCCAGGCCTTCCCATTCATCATGGCCCCTAAACGCGATAATGGGATACTCATTGAGGTGGAACATCAGCAGAATGCAAGGATCAGCCGGAGGAGGGTCATAGTTGAGCAGGCATTCGGACGCTTAAAGTGCAAGTGGAGGCGTCTACGCGACTTGCAGAACACTCAAATTGACATTGTGGTCATGGTGATCATGGCAGCCTGTTTCTTGCACAACATGTGCATTGGCCATTTGTCCAGTCATTCACAAGGGTGCCCAAGAGAGGAGGAGGATGATAGTGATTGAAAGTTTAATTTTTGAGTGATTGTTTTGTTTTACATTCTGGTTTATTTTAGCTTATGAGCCTTTGAGCGTTTTGTATGGTGAATGGTTTGTTTTCTTATATTGTGTGTATTGTCTACATGTGTGTGTGAGAGGATAAGACAGAGCAATGTATACTGTTAATCAATAAAACATGGTGCGCTTCAATTGATTGTTCAACCTGTTTCCCGCAACAGGGCCTTCTTTTACATTGGTGTCATGGGCAGTGTTAGACCTTCATGGCAAAAGAGCATTTGTTAAATGCAGAGTCTACACATAAAACAGAAAAATTTCATAGCCTTCGTTTCATCGGATGGTTCAAATGCAGTGGTCACATTTCGCTGTGGCGTGTTCATAATCACTTTCACAAACAGTCATGTCTTATGAAGCATTGCTTAAACTGTGTTCTGTCTTTTTGATGATCTTCAATAATCAACACAGTGCTTTCAAACAAACAATACTTTATTTCAATACAAGCGAACACTTAAAAAGTGCAAAGAAACAGCCATATAAGTGCAAATCCAAAATTTTAAAACAACTATGTACAATTACCAATGTCTGACCCTTTAAAAGGCATGACCATATAAATATATCAATAATGACAATATAAATATATAGATAAGACATTGGACTTCTTAAAATACAGATTAAATGAGCTTTAAAATAGTTTAATCTTTTTAAAAGGAATACACAATATCAATAATACCACTATATTATATGTATGATCTTAAACTTCTCTGTTTATGGCACTCAATGAGAATTTAAGCCTTGTAACAGGCACCCCATTAAATTCTCGTGGCTCTGCTGACTAGCTTTCAGCAGGGCAAGAGTGTCCTGGTGACGCTGTACGTGTGCTGTGTCGAATTCACGCATGTAGACAAGTATGTCACAGTCCCTGTTCCTTTTGGGTGTTCTTGTGGTAGGTGATGCTGATGGTGACCTCATATCTGGTGTTGCTCTGAAAATACTCATAGTGCTGGAGGCATGACTGGCTGCTGGAGAGGAGGGGCCACAGGATGGTGTTTCTGGCCTGCACTGGCCGAGCACCTCTGGCCTACGTACATCCAGCCCCCATGTCCCCACCACAGGAAAAACCACGTCATGATGGCCTCCAAGAAGTTCATCCATTTCTCTGTAAAACATGAAGTGTCTGGGTCCCCTCCCGGTGGAGTTGTTGTTATCCTTGGCCTTTTTGTACAGTAGGCTTCCACTAAAGTGTTCCATTTTCTGCAGACTCTCTCGAGGCAGAAAGCCTGTCCAAAGTCACAGGCCGGCTTTGCGGCCATGTCCAGCCACAGCTGTTTTTTATTATTTTTACCCATTTTCAGGCGGACACTGAGTTCTTTGAGAGACTTCGGGGGACCGTCACCCTCACTCTCAAGATGTCGCCTCATCATATCTATCATGCAGAGGGTCTGGTCCTTGGTGAAGCCCTCATTCTTGGGCTTCTAGGTCTCCTGATTGGTGCCTAAAGCACATAAAAAAAACATGTTAGCATTGATTACAGGATTATCATTATTGCAAATTTTACTGTTTTAATGCTTTACTTTAGATGTAATGCTACTAATTATCTCACCTTTTTTCCCGCCTCAAGTAGCCTTACAATCACTGTGAGGTCCTCATCCAAATAATATGTGGACGTGTCAGCTGCATCCTGGTACAAAGGACCAGGGAATCGGATGGTCCTCTGAGGATCCTCAAAGACATCGTCGCCATCGATAAACACAAACAAATTATGTTACATTACAAAAGCTTAAAGGATAAAATGTTAAAGCTAGGCATACCCTAACGCGTCTACACTTTTTATCGGAGTTTTTCAGCTCGAGTCGCAGATCATGCGCACCTATGGTTCGACTAGTCATTTGTTTCCAACATGGACCAAACAATTCTTTAGCATTGCCAGTAGATAAACGATACATAATGTGGCATTTCACGTATAACATGAGCAGAGCAAAACATCTATCGACTACAAAAACACTGTATGCTGTACACAGCTTTCGAAGTTGACTCAAACAGCACTGAAGTGCTTAAAAAAATTTAAAATATCACAGTTACACTTACAGTCTCTGCGCTCAGCAGCCATCTTGAATCCGAAACTCGGGATCCTCTGTGCTGCTCTGAGATATATCTCGGATCTCAGAGAAACGGGAGCGCGCATGTCGTCACTTCCGGCTTCAAAACTCGTAATCCAAATCGGAATCCGAGTTCCGAGGGCAAAAGGAACGCACTATAAGTTTTTGCCGATCTTTTTCTTTCTCATTGTTACTTCTGCAATTTTTAATATATTTATGAATATGGTTGGATTTGAAAATACACATTCCAAAAATGCATGAAGACAGCTAGCTTTTTATTATATTTCAAAATTGTAATATTTGGATGTTATTATTTTGTGGACCGAATCCTTGCTATCTAGCTTAAGTAGTAGCAATGATGTTAAGTTTCATTGATGATTTGTATATTTGTCAGGTTATGGACAAAGTGAAGGCCTATGAGGATCTTAAAAAAGACTTTGAAAACAGTAACGACTGTTTATTCAGCCTAATGTTGGCACATTCGTGCTATTGACGTAAACTGCCTCACAACACTAACAGGATATTCTGGGCTAATTTAAATTTGATAATTAAGCATCCCTATCTAATTGACTGTAAAGATTACCACTTGAGTAAGGTAAATCAGATGTAAGACCTCGTGACTACATTATTTTCACTCCTTACCTCCTAAAATGTTATTTGAAGGTGAGCTTACTCAAAAGGGCTTTGATACAAAAAACATGTATACATGAAAAAGCTTTTGACAGCAGACAAAACAGGTAGGCTTTTCTAGTGATAGTTGTTGCACAACATGTAAAATATTGTGACTCCTAATGTAATGATCTGGTTAGAACTTTGGTGTCAGACAAGCTAATGTAATACCTTGAGACAACACGTTTTCACAAGTTTACTGTAGAGAATTCTGTGGCAGTAGTGGAATTCGACAAAGCACCGTCCCATTTATATTGCAGATGACACCAGCTCAAGGAATGCCAATACTTTTCTCAGTATGGATAGCCCAATTTATTGCCATTTGTGAGCTCTACTATTGTTATTGTGAGAAGTAGTCAGCATCACTTTGCATAGGTTTCAGGTGCAATATATATGCATTACAGGTGCATTACAGGCTTTTGGAAAAGCCAAAAAGCTACTGCAACCTCAAATAAAGAAAAAACAATTTCCACTGATTGAAAAACATTTGGACCGTGGGAAATCATTATTGAAGGTTTGTGAACAGTGAGCCACACTAATTAATTGGGTAATTAGCAGTAGCGCAATAAGTAGTATGATTACCTTTACTGTCTAGTTTGTTGAATTTATTTTGTAACAAAAAAACTTGTGCTTTTTGTGCAGAAGTCATGTGTTTGGATGATCAGAGTTGCACCTCAGGTGTGTACCTGTATGTATACATAGACCGAATGATTTATTTATTTTGTATTTGGCCATGTGACTTAATGTCCAACCAAGCTTGTGTAAATGTACATTTGGAATTTGTGATGTAATATACTCGTATATCTTATTTTGCAGATGAACCCTCTGAAACACCTGAAATTGTAGTGGATGATGTTGAAAGTGGCACTTTTGGTGAGTACCTTTATGTCTGCCCTCACTAAATTAATCAAATTTTCTAATTTTTGCAATTACATGTCTAACATTAATTCACTTGTGCACTATGCATTTGCTGATGCATGGTTATAATATCTAATATATGTCTAATTTTGCAGATGAATTCCCTGAAAATCACATGGGTCAGATTGTTGTAGAGCAGGTAAAACCTTGATTTGATTTGATCTTGAACTGGCAGAATGTAAAACAGACAGTACATAAATTCTGGCCAAATGTGTTTATAGGATTTCCACTCAGAGACATCCAGCTCAGCTGAATATGATACAAGGAGATTGAGAAAGGAAAGCCTGTGCAAGATGCAGGTGGATGAATATATAGGGTCATCTGCAGGTTCAGGCATTGCTGTAAGCCAAGGGGTGTTACCATGTGCAGGTATAGGTGCAAAGAGGTCTGTGGTAAGAGGTGAAGAGTTATCTGAAGTTTCTGCAAACACTGGAGATTTGATAGTTTCCCCTGAATCATCCAGTACACCTCCCACTGTACCATCATGTAAGCAATTTTTTCTTGTGAATCTCCCATTAGAAAATATCAAATAATATAAAAAATATTTGAAAACATAAGTAAATAATGATAATAATAAAATTAATAGAATAATCAAAGAAAGAATAAGGGTTTTCATACTTTAGAAGTGGGGACTCGCGCTTCTGGAGATGATTTTTCATGGTTAAAATATGACTGGTCTAAGATGACAAGAATTACTGAAACATTTAACAGCAGCTGATGATTTGTGTTTGTATCCCCAAGTGTATCCTCCATGTGTCCCATATGTGGACAAGGCTTTAATTACATACAGTGAAGAAAACCTACTTGGAGAAGGAACATTTGGCAAGGTGTATAAAGGTTCTTTCCATGGAACTCCTGCAGCAGTTAAGAGAATCGTGTGTGGCCTACAAGGAAAGGAGGACCATGACATCCAGCATGAGATAATTGTGTCCCTGTAAGAACTTCATGACATTTACATTGCTGTTTTGTTATTTCATTGTGCAAAAATTATTTTTATTATTTGAGTTGTAAAATAATGTGACAGTACGCTGTGCTCTTTTTATTTGTTTTTTTATTAGGAGACTGTCTCACCCCAACATTGTCAGACTCATGGCAGTAGCCCGCACTAAGTCCTGCTTTTTATTGGCTACTGAATACATTCATGGGGCAACCCTGGAACAAGTGCTTCATGCAGACAGCTGTTTTGTGAAAGTACCATTCCTAATGCTTTCTTATATGTGCAATAGAACAGTTTAGGTGTATACAATTTCAGAAAAAGGTTTTATTATAAGTGCACTACTCACAAAAAGTTAGAGATATATGGCTTTGGATTAAATTTCAGAATGCACCTAAAATGCACTATAACTTTTATAAGTGAACATACTTTGAACTTCTCTAAACTTTTGAATGAACATTTCCAACTCTTCAATGTTTCAGTACTTATTATGCTGTTCTCTAACAAGGTGAATCACTGCCAGCTGTCACGCCCACAGGGGTGGGGCAGCACAGCGGATAACGATCATCCTCGTAAAACAGTCCCCTACTTAAAGCACGAACGCGCAAACAGCATTGCGAAGTATTGTTGCCATGTACCGGAGCATTGCTGAGCATTTATCTGTCTCGTGTCTCCTCTCCCTTCCTTGCCTGTATCGTCGTGCCCTGCCGTCTCGCCTGCCCTGCATTCCTGCCCGTTCCTGCTCGCTCTGCCTTCATCCCTGTTCCTGCTTGCCAAGCCTGCCCTGCCTGCCATCTCAACCCTGCCTGCCTGCTCCACTTGCCTCGCCTGTTCCATCCCATCGTCTCCTCGTCCTGTCTCTCTCTGTAGGACTGATCTCCCCGGCTTTGACCCTTCCGCGCTCGACCCGACTACTCTATCGGATTTCCCCTTTGGCTTTGTTTGCTATCGGCTGTGTCAGTCTCATTAAATCTGTCTCCTGCATTTCGGGGTCTGCCTCCTTCCTGGATCAGTGTTCTAACACCAACAAGTGTCTGATCCATAAATCGACCAAGAAATGTTTTGATTCAATGAGAATTTGTATCGAAATATTTAAACAAACTGTTTGAGATGACGATATGACCATTGCATGCGTCTACTTAAATGTCCTACTTTTATGATATAATGTCACTGCAGCATAAACGTTTTACGTTTTCCTTAAATTTCACCTAAATGTTGAATATATCTAACTTTTTGTGAGTAGTGTATTTGTTTAAATTACTACAATTGAATGTTTTATACTTGGCAGCAGTTGTTAACTATTGTAATGTGCACTTTTTATAAAGCTCCATAGTAAGGGGCTTTGTCTGCTGCCAAAGAAGTATAGTGAATGTACAAGTGTCACTGAAGTGTTTTCATGCCAGAGTTGGACTTCTGCCTTTCTCTTCTTCTGGCTCTGGATGATTTTGAAGAAAAAGTTCTTGTCAATTTGTGTACTATTCTAATGGTAGACATGCTGGACGTATTTGCGAGGTTGGCACACTTGGCCCTAGGATGTATTGTTTAATACTTTACATATTTCTTTACCTAACACATACGGTACTTAACATACAGTATTTTTTGTTAGCTGGAAGGTGATAATGCCAGTTTCATATCACTGGACCTATCAATGCTATAGAGTATATCCATGCACAACAGATCATTCACCAAGATATAAAGCCAGCAAATGTCATGGTAAGCTGTTTATCTTGTATTACAGTTTTTCAACCCATCCAAGTTACTTACATCATAAACACAGTTTCTCAATTTGCAAATGCTTTGGCATATTCACGCAAGGGATTTTGCTCAATTGTTTGCTCTTTTGTGAATTATCAGTAAGTTAATACATGTTGATCAAAATGTTTAACATTGGTTGTTTAAAAGATTCACCCTAAAAACATCTAGTCATTTGATGATTACATAAATCATAATATTCAAAATGGCTGAAAATGTTGTCATACAATCTGTACAAACACTGTTACTGTGTAACTGTCATTAATGAATGAGTTGTGAGGTAAGACTACAGACAAGCACTTGTAGTAAAGTATGCTGTTCAGTTGTGGGCTGGATCCCTGTGAGCTATATGGGACGCACCTTCTTAGGATAATTCCTGCAACCATTGGCGAGTATGGGTGCTAAAAGTTCTATTAACCCTCTGAGCCCTGAGGGTAGAAAACACACTTTCACTGCCTGGGGCATGATCACACATTTCTTCAAATATC
>JAODKC010000045.1:16835762-16849544 GCA_026777985.1 Mormyrops attenuatus
CGCGAGAGCTTCTGTCGTGACGCTGCAGAGATTCCCCAGAATTCACAGCGAAAGTCAAAACACAAAGTCGCCTCTCAATGGACAATGCGGATGGCGGGGAAAGGCGAGAAAACTCAGGACTTTGAGGTCGATTCTCCCATGCACTTATGTCAAGAAAAGGGTGTAGCGCTTGAGAATTCCCATCAACTTAAGTGTGGGGTTTAAATTAAGATATATTATAGTTCTTAGAAAGCCAAACATATCATACATTTAGTAACAAATGTTTCAACTCAGGACAGATGTGAATAATTCATTAAATCATAGAAGAATCATGTAGCAACACTAGTACAAAGAAATATAAATACCTTATATATAATATAATGCAATACAATTCATCCTTAATTCTTATACTGAGTGCATTATGAAGGTATCTATAGTGCATTATAGATGAGAGCTTCATAGAGTAGTTATAATGCATAATAAACATAGCTATAATGTATGCCTTTTATAAATAGTTATAGCTGTGTTTATAATACTTTATGAATGCATTATAATGCATTATGAAGGTATTTCTAATTCATTATAATGACTGCTTTAAATAAAGTCTTATGATAAGGTTCTACATATTATTTTTATTCTGAGGCTAAGCTTTCCCCAGTAGCCATCAGGTCCACCATTTTATTTCAAGTTAAACGATCAAAAATGAGGCTGTGACGTTCTGCCTGGTCTTGTGAGTAGTCTGGCTGCAGGTGCCACTCTCAGTCCCTGCCACTCTCAGCAATAATATACAGCTGCAGACTCTCAATGCCACTCTCAGCAATGATATACAGCTGCAGACTCTCAATGCCACTCTCAGCAATAATATACAGTTGCAGACTCTCAATGCCACTCTCAGCAATAATATACAGCTGCAGACTCTCAATGCCACTCTCAGCAATAATATACAGCTGCAGACTCTCAATGCCACTCTCAGCAATGATATACCGCTGCAGACTCTCAATGCCACTCTCAGCAATAGTACACCACTGCGGACTCTCAATGCCACTCTCAGCAATAATATACCGCTGCAGACTCTCAATGCCACTCTCAGCAATGATATACCGCTGCAAGGCCCCTTAATTTCAGTGAAGGAAACTCTTAATGGTTTAGCATACCAAGACATTTTAGACAATTCTATGCTTCCAACTTTGTGGAAACAGTTCAGGGAAGGTCCTTTTCCATCCCCGCATGACTGTGCCCCAGAGCACAAAGCAAGGTCCATAAATATTTGACTGGGTGAGTTTGCAGGGGTGCCGGGGACGACCTTTAGCCTCTGACTCATTCCTCGACAGTGTACTAAGAATCCCAACTGGGGATTGTTTTTTAAAAAAAAATTTACCATCCACTAATTTATCATTTTTAAACATATATATTTCCTTCATATTGTTTCTCAGAATATTCTATTTGTATATTTTATTTATTTGTTTGCCTGATGTTTAGTTGTCCGCACTCTGTCATGTCCATCTGTGCTCTATGCACCTTGCTGCTGAACGCACAGGAGGTTCCCTCTGGGATCAACAAAGCTTACTGTCCCTGATGCCTAGATAGATGAACAGCTTATTAGACCTGGTCGCCTTGATACCAGTGTATCTGTACTGTAGGGTTTACGGTATGTGTATGCGTGACACTGCCTCTCTCAGCTCTTTGAATGGGATCTGCAGCAGCTGCAGAAGCGGCCAGTAGCACTGGAGTTGGAAGCAGTCGCACAACCGCTGGAGGGGTCTGGGAAGGTTCTGGGTGCTTCTTCCCTGGAGTAAGACTAAATGTAAATGGAGACTGTCTCCCTGGACAGGGTGCAAGGCCTACAACCCCCCAGGGATTTGAAATTGTATAAATCTACAAATGAAAAGTTGAATAATCGTTTCCCATGGAATCAAAAGCACGCTAAACATTGGTCTGCCTACGAAGAACACAGGGCTTGTGTATTGGCTCATTAATGGTATATCGAGAAATAATTTTGCTAATTTATGTGATCAAATACTGTTAAAACAGTTAGGTGGATGAGAACTGAGTTTTAAAACATGAAGTAAGAAGGGGAATATAAAACGCTAGTCGACTCCAACAAAATTTGCAGTAAGCATTGATTTTGTGTACATTTATTCTGCATTTTGATTTTGCTAATTTATCTTAATATTTATTACACAAGCAGATATATATATGTAATGCAGCATTGCATGCCAACTGCAGCTTTCAAGGTTCCCCAAACTTAATTCTTTGCTTCCAGAATATCCTGTTGCAGTCCCATTTTAAAAAGCTTTACCTAACTGACTCATGCAAGGTAAATTGCACGTATTCAAATGTCACTAACAGCCAGTGTAATTTTTCAATCATTTCTAATGCTAACTACTTTGTAGTTAAAGACTACATTCAATACTGTAAAACACTCTCAGAATCTTTGTGAAACAAAGATTCTGCACTACTGACTATATATTGTACTGTATACTGTAGTGAGGTTTACTTATTCTAGTTTTATTGTATTATCTCATATGTTTAAACTTTTTTCCTTTTTTTATACTGTATTAAAGATGAGAGAGGAACAGCATTTCGACTCCCTTGTATGTTGTGAACATATAGGGAATTGACAATAAAAGCCTACTTGATTTGATTTTCAGTGACATTTCATCAAGGGCCACAGGTTCCAGTGCAGAGTGCGGTCGCGGACCACAATTTACTTTTAAAAGCTGGCAAGCCGGAAGTAATCTTGATGCGGTTTCACTTCAGACATTTTGTATTAGCAGTGGGCTGTCGCAATTCTTGAGTTTCTGTGTTTTCTTTTTACAATATTAAGTGTAGATAATGTGGTTTCACAAGTATAGGTACTGACAAAGGAGGAGATCACCTTCTTCACACAGTGCTTGACAGTGGGCAATTCTTCATGGAAAGAGCAACTCCAGACTGCAGTTCAGGCAGCAAGACCTCTCTTGCCTGGAGTTCAATCATCTCATTCTCTAATTTAGCTCAATTTCAGCAGAGGTGTGTCAGGTGACAGGCAAGAAACAGACACTGAAAGGGCTCTTGATGAAATGGAAAAACTCTTTGAATTTATTCACATTTGTGAATCTTGATTCTAATTCATGTTGAAGCTCTTCCAAAACCTGCACAAATGAACTATTGTTGAAATGTTTCATCAACTCTGTCTTGCCCATCGTGAGCCCTTTTAGAGAAGGAAAATGAGATCATAAAAGAGTCGTGTAACATTATTCTGAAAAGACTGGATGACATGCAGCATTTGTCCTGAAAGTTTTATCATTTTCCTGAAGCTGGAGATTAATCGCATTGAAATGCACAGTGATGGGAGTTAACAGCACTAACTATAAAATCCACAACAATGCTCCTAGCTCAGCCTCCCAATTGCCTTTTCCTTGCTTGCTCCCAACTTGCTCTCACCGATCGAAGTTGGGAGAGGCATAAAGAAAAATTTTACATGGGGATCAATAAAGCATCAATTATCGGGACACCTGGCCGTTACACCTACAGGAACTTTATGTCGTCGTATTCGAAAAGGCAAAAATATGGGGTTGGTGTCCCGTTTGCAACATTTCTGAGGTCAGGCACTGATGTTGGACATGAAGGCTTGACTCACAATCTCCATTCTAGTTCATCCCAAAGGTGTTTGATGGGGTTGATGACTGGCTCGCACAGAGCCCTGACAAGATATTCCACACCAAACCATGTCTTTATGGACCTTGCTTTGTGCACTGGGATAGATAAGGACCTTCCCCAAACTGTTCCCACAGCGATGGAAGCATGGATTTGTTCAAAATCTCTTAGCAGGCTGGAGCATTAGGAGTTCCCTTCACTGGAACTAAGGGGCCTAGCCCAACCCCTGAAAAACAACCCCATACCATTATCCCACCTCCACCAAACTTTACAGTTGGCACAATGCAGTCAGGCAGGTAACATTCTCTTGGTGCCCATCAACCCCAGACTTATCCATCAGACTGCCAGAGAGAGAAGTATGACTCATCACTCCACGGAACATTTCCACTGCTCCAGAGTCCAGTGGCAGCATGCTTTACACTACTCCATCCAACACTTGGTGATGTGAGGCTTGCATGCAGCTGCTTGGCCATGGAAGCCCATTCCATGAAGCTCCCAGCGCACAATTTTTGTGCCGAGGTTAATGCTAGAGCACTGGTGACACTGACTGCGCACCTCAGCAATCATTGACCTCGGTAGAGCTGAAGATCTTTGCCCGAACCCAACAGGCTTAATTTCCATCGTTTTACACGGGTTCGGGCCTTGTCAGGCCTACCTTTTAAGGCCCGATTACAGCTCTAGACCTTGGTCTATTTCACATGGTCTGCTACTTTGTGGCTCTTTCTGTTGCTCCTAAACGCTTCCACTTTGCATTAATACCAGTTACAGATGACCATGGAATATCTTTGCAGGGAAAAATTTCATGCACGCACTTATTGCAAAGGTGGTATCCCATGACGGTACAACGCTGGAATTCAAGGAGCTCTTCGGAACGACCCATTCTTTCACAAAAGTTTGCAAACCGGAGGCACCTAGCTATGCAGTCATTTTATACACCGTTTGCAATGGTACTAAACGAAACACTAGAATTCAATGATTAAGTGATGTCTTCCAACACGTTTGTCAAAATAGTTCTCTCTCTCTCTCACACACACACACACACGTAATAAAATTAGTAGGAAATGTACATACACCTTTGAAAGTTAAACAATGAAGAACATGTTTTACTTTTGTATTTTCCCCCCAAAATAAAAATAAAAATGATATTGTGGTAGGTGAACTACTTGTAAGGGTTTCAAGCAAGCATTACAAATAAGAACTACTGTAATAAGATGTGCAAGTTAATTTATCTTTCCTAAGGTGACCAATGTGCATATTTAGCAAAGACCCTTTACAGAAAAACAATCAAGTTTGCAGCACAGAAGTGATGCGTATGTGAGAATAAGGAACAGCGGACACAAAGACAGGAATTGTATTAATTTTTGGCCTTTTTATTCAACTTTTACTTTTTTAATTTTTCAAGTAAAATAATGTGGAATTGCAAGAAACACAGGAATGTAGCAACTGAAATTAAAGACAAAGTAAAACAAAACAAAACACCTCCACCATTATCCTCTCCCTCCACAAGAAGCTGAGAGACGCAAGGCGTCCAGAAAATAAACAGACCTATCATTTACTGTACACCCTTCTCCCATTTAAGTCCATGAATCAGTATATATTATAAATGAAGACCTTGAAATAGTTGAAAGTGAAGATTAGTTCACCGCTTTCGGTTCACATCCGCAAGTGTCTGTAATTTTTTGTAAAATGGATGCAAAGGTGTTTCTCCCTTGTTACTGGTGGGTGAAAATCCATCTGACGACAAAACAGCAAATAAAGTGAATCTCCTAGCCAGCAGTTTACATGCTTGAAGAGAATCAGCTTTTAGAAACCGCCCAAAAATAGGCAGTACCCAGTTTCCCCCACCCCCCCCCCCCCCACTTTGATCAGGATCCTTTGAATATGTATCAAAGCACATTTCAGATCATAATGGCTTACAGTCTTAAAGGTTAAGAAGAAACCCTTTAAATCGATTATGCATCAAAACAAATCATTTACTCCTATTTTTGCACAGCCAGTAAACATATGTTCAAGTACATTACAAGCTCAAAACATAAATTAACATATTTAGAGCTTATGTAATGCATTTTGTGAGGTACCAGGAAGGACAGACTGACTTCAATATAGAACCAAAAACAAAAGCATTAAGAGTGGGGAAATGTGTTCTGCAAAATTCAGGACAGAAAATGACAAAAGGGGACCTAAGTAACCCAAGGACTGTGCAGTAGATTAAATTCATAACCTCTCTTGAACCAGCATTATGTCAGATTTTAGAGACCGAGAAGGTTTAGGGAAACGACGTTTTCTGCAAACGTCCACTGTCCAACAAGCTCAGCTCCCGGCTCCAACAGTTTTAATGAATGACAAAGTGTAACTGAGCAACAACCTTGCACAATCTGTCGCTGACATTTACTGACCCTTCACACACAAAATCCAGTCATCTTTAAATGGTTACAGTACACTGTCTAAGCCCACCTCCCACCCCAAAGTCCCCCTCGAAAGTCCCTGTGTACCGGCAGCATAATCAGACACTGTCTGTATAAACTGACTCTTCCGATGGCTCACAGAGCTCAACCTCTCTAAAAATGGAGACAACATCCCCATTGCCAAAACTTCCTCTCTGCACTTAGACAGCACAAGATGGCTATACTGAGAATACAGCTCACTGACACTCACGGTTTTCTATCTGTCTCTCACGCCCTGGGCTGCACTGACTGGGTGACCGACTCGTGTTAAAGGAAAGAACAGGAGAGGGAGGAGATCCACGCTTGTAACTGGAGATGGGACCTGTATCCATAGTGCTGTACATTGCAGTCACGTTTCCTTTGATTTTTGCTCCGAGTGGGATCCTCCATTGGCCTTACTTCTCTTCTTCAAAAGTGGTCACCGGCACCCCCTCCTATCGCTTGCTCGATACTTTAGCCTCCACTGTGCCGGCTCCCAAACTTCAGGTCTTGGTGCGACAGGCATGGTGGTGGCTGGTGGAGGAGCGGGTATTGCTGGCGGGCGTGCGAGCCTGAGCCGCCGCTAGTGCCGCTACACTGCGCAGCAGCCTGTCAGGTGTCCCCTCGCCAGAGCCCTTCTCCTGCCTCAGCCGCCTCTCTTTGCGGCTCTCCCGCGTGCCCGTCCCGCGGCTCCTCTCGCCAGCATTGTCACCTTTGTTCCGCCTTTCACGATCGCTGCTAGGAGAGGGGGCACGGGACTGGGAGCACAGGGGTCCCGTGCTTTGGGAGCTGAGGCTGTGCGTGCGCTGGCTGCTGTTGCTGCTGCTCCGGCTGCGGCTGCTCCCCTCCCCCCGCTCGCTGCTCAGGCTGCTGCTTGCGCTGTGCGCCCGCGGTGAATGACTCTCCCCCCCTTTGCTTTGTCCTTCCACCATTCTCTTTCTTTTTACTTTGTTTCTTTTGTTTTCAGTTTGAAGTGGAGGAACCAAGTCTCCTGGTCGCTGGCGAGTAGAACGGGAGGCAGTGGGGTTCGGGTGGCCAGAGAGCTGCCTGCTACTGTCCGTTTTACTCTCGGCCCCCCGGGCTCCCGTCTTATTGCTCCGTTCAGATGATGCAGAGGCATTAGGCTGCCCCTTAACTCTTCCTCCTTTTGGAGTCTCTTTACCTACAGAAAATGCTATACTAGACCCAGGGTTTCCGCCTTTACTCCTCATGGCAAGAAGTTTAGCAGCTGCATTCAAGGCAGAGCATCTTTTTCCCAAGACCTCTGAGACTGTAG
This sequence comes from Mormyrops attenuatus, assembly GCA_026777985.1. Lineage (NCBI taxonomy): Eukaryota > Metazoa > Chordata > Actinopteri > Osteoglossiformes > Mormyridae > Mormyrops > Mormyrops attenuatus. Next base: position 16,843,080 of record JAODKC010000045.1, read on the forward strand.
ATGGTGAAATGGGGCTCGGTTGTTGTCTTGGCTCAGAAGCCAGTAAAGGACCTGATGATTTTCGTGTAACTCTAACTGACATTTCAGCTTTGGGCTCCCCTTCAGTTCTAGTGGTTGTGTTTGGCATCAGTTGACCTTCTCTACATGGACTCCTGATGGACTTTCTACCTCTTCTTCTTCTTACCTCCAAATTTCCTTTCAGCTCTGTGTTATCTCCACTCTCCAGCATCTTTTGAGTTGACCGAGTGAGACGCCGCTCCTTATGACCCCCACTGGAGTCGTCAGAGTCCGAAGAAGAGCAGGAGAACGAGCATTGTGGTGGGGTGCTCGTAGAATCAGAATGGCTAGGTTTTTTTGTTGGGTCCCTTGGAGCGCTCCCTTCCTTTTTGTTTGCGTCCACTTTTTGCTTCCGCTTCATGGATCTATCTGTTGCAGCATCTTTCTTGGACAGCGATGAATAGGTGGAAGTTGAACGAGAGGATATCGACGATGGCGAGGAGGAGCAAGCGGATTCTTGGCTGCTCCTTCTACTGCCAGGTCTCATAGGTATAGTGTGTCTATTCGTTCTAGTTCTCTCTCGGGTCTCCTTACCCACGTCATCATCCCTCTCACCCCGAGGAGAACTTTGTACAGATCCTTGGTCCCCAGACAAGCAGGCAGCAACTCTCCTCTTCTTAGGCTGAGATGTACAGCAATCCTCTTGTGCACTTTGATCCTCTTTACACTCCACTTCACATTCCCCAGTATCTTTGCTCTTTGTTTCCTTCTCTTGTTCTCCTTCCATCTTGTCAACCAACACAGATGTCATGTTAGTGTCGCCATCTTTGAAATCCTCCACCACCTGTGCCATTACGTGCTGATTCTCTGTATTGGACTTAGAAGTATACGTGAGAGGTGAAGAGACTTGGTTGGACTGAGGAGTGGGACTTGGAGAGGTGGGAACTATTTGATTAGGGTGACTTGTGCCAATAGGTGACATGCTGTCTAGGGGGTGGGTGTTGTTTGGTACGGGTGGCTGCGGTTCTAAACCATAAGCTGGCTGATCATTGCTTGTGGTAAAATTTTCTGAATGCTCACTAAAGTCTGGGCTACCTGGAAGGGAAGAATTTTTTGTTGAAGTGATACAGCTGGGTTCAACAGTACTCGTTTTTGCTATCTCCTTACGTGGACGCCCCCTCTTGCGTTTTGGAGATGGTGAAGGGCTTCTTTCTAAAACCCCAGGGCCTTCTGTGGCAACATCATCACAAGAAGAGGTCTGCTCTGTCGCAGAGTTATTTACTCTGGGTGGAGTCTTAGGTGGGCGACCTCGCTTGCGTTTCCCAGGAGGTGTAACGCTCACTTTAGGGGGAGTGAATGTACAATCTTCTGATGTGTTCAAGGCCTCTTCAACTCCTTCTAGTTTTGTATCCACTTTCCTGGGGAAGGTGGGAGACAAGTTGAATCTTCTGTCTCCTCCACGTCCTCGGCCTCTTCCTGCTTGATGCTCACCTAGCTGGGCAGCCATGCGGGACTCCGTCTCTAACCGCCTTCGCACCGGCAGGTTCCTTAAAACAGGCATATCTGGAGAAAGGCTGGTGGTGGAGTGGATCACTGCTCTGTCGTGGTATGGTGAGGGAGAGGTCTGGTTCTGATCTGGCTGATGCTGGGGGGATGTTTTTTCGGCCATCACTTGTGTCACTATTCTGTTCTCTTTCTGAGTTGCACTGGTTTTGTCTTGCGTCTGTACGGCAGCTTCCTTGCTGAGCACATCCAAACCTTGCTCAAGGTCAGCTGAAACCATTTCTTGGCCTTTCCCATCATGCTGCCCGCCACCCGCTGCTCTTTTCCTCCGACGGGGCTCCTTCTCTTCCACTACTGTGACTAAGCGGCCTGGCAACTTCCTAAGAACTTTGGCTGAGGGTGAATCATCAACATGACTACTCAGAACCTCTCCATCGGCCGACTGTCGCTTGCGTGGGGACCGGGTAAGTGTAGACTGTGTGGGGAGCTGTGAAGAATTATTAAGAGATCTCTGAATGTGTTGATCTTTTTCCTCATTCATTGTGGCATCACAATCTTGAATTTGGGCTGAATCAAAGTGACCTTCACCAATGCTATCCATGCCAGATGAAGCAGACAGACCTTGTGTGACTTCAGAGCGATTCTCTGTGTCTGCTGGTGCTCCATCGTAATCTGACTGGGCTTGGTCGTTAATCTTTTCTCCAGAAACGGAATATGAGGTAGATGAGGCACACGGGGTTTGGTTAATGTGAGTCTTCATGACTGTTGGGGTCAGGGCAGTGGAAAGCACTAAACTAGACGTAGGCGAAGAGGTGGTGAGGTGGACCCTAGAGGATGATTCCGAAGCAGAGCACGTACAGCAGATCACTCCAGACGTTGCAGGTTCTATAACCTTTGGTATGGCTGGGTGATGCTGGCGGTGACTTTGAGCACTCTGCAAATTTACTCCAGCAAGGGAAGTTACAGATGCAACTGTGAGCTCTTTGGGTCCCACAGCCACTGGAAGAGCACAGTCAAGACTTCCCGATACATCTTCGCTTACGTTAGTCGTCAGCACAGGCTCATCCTGCTTGGGGTTACAGAGGGAAGGTGTAGCTCCAAGGCAATGCTGTTGGGACATGAGGCTTGAGGATGCATCTTGTTCCGAATGATGGGATTCTGACCCTCTTTCTTTATGCTGCTCAATTTCTCCGTGTGTCAGGTTTGTATTGAGATTAGCTTCAGGCGTCACCATAGGACCACGAAGCCTTCCGCTCACCCTGGTGGAAGGGGCGCCCTTCTCCTTGTGCTTGCGAGGCCGGCGATTGGATGAGATGTGAACAAGATCCTCTGCAAGTGATGGACACAACTCCTCATCCTCGTTGTCAGAATAAGGTGGGAGTTTCAAGACTTCTTCTTTTGCCTGATCCAGGCCCTTCCGAGCTGCTTCAACTTGCTCCTGTAGACAAATAACCAAGTGTCATTAAGGGCAATTCAAGCAGTTTTTAAAACAAGTATTAGCTACTCTCATGCTGTACCTCCAGTACACAATTCGAATCTGATAACTTACTGATTAACCAGATATGACTGATGTCTTAACAGACCCCGTTCCACCCGCCGTTCTTTATCTGTCTAATCCCACATTACGCACAGTTAAAATTACTTAGACAAAATTGTTTCACCTCTGCTTGCTTCAACTCCTCTTTGCAAACATCTTCCAGAGAGGCCTCCAAAAAATTCATTGCATACCGTTCTATTGGCGTAAGCTGGAAAATTAAACAGAAAGGCGAGTTAAAAGTATAATAACCCCGGAGTGAAAAGCCAGCATAATGAACTTGCTTGTCAAACACTGAAATGGCAGCATGTTTGCCCTGGTACAGAGGTAGTCACCTGTTCCACAAGGGCAGCGATTTCCTGTTCAGCTTTGGAGAGCTCCTCTTCCTCCTGGTCGCGACCCATTCCCTCATTACTCTCCTCCAATGGAATGCTCTCATTGAATTCCGCCAGTTCAGCCACTTGCTCTGCTTTGGCTTGTGAGGCAGCAACAATGTCTTCCTCATCCTCAGCACGACAAAGGGCCTTCAGAAAGAGAGCATTTGTTAGTTAGTTCAGGTGTATATAAAATGAAGTCTTTTGAAGTATCGTGGCTGTTAAAATGACAAACATTTGCTTAAAGTAGGACTGTCACAATCATGAAATTTTAGTTGCCGACTGTCATAACAATAATTGTGATTACAGATTTGTCTTTCCGTTTATTTTATAACACCATCAGCCTGGAGTTAGCCTAATCATAGTTTAATATTACATATACACCTTATGAGGAACTGTGTACTGAATACTGGAACATATAAATAAAACTGCATTTGCCTATTAAGTTTGTAAACAAAAATTGTAGAGGCCTGAAATGACATACAATAACAAATTAGAAGTTAAATGCCCAGAGATAAATAGTTAGTGTCTTTTCCCGATCTATACCAGCTGCCCAAATTTTACCTCACACGTCTGCACTACCCAACCAGCGTATCCTGTCATTTTACTGCAAAAAATATTGTCTACATTTACTACGCCAGAAAACATATTGTAATAAAGGTGGACTGGGGTAAATATAAGTGAAAGAAGATAAAATCCATTTAAACTGGAGTACTTTACATCAGATAAGTTAATCGGGCTAACCAAGAAATCCGGCTTTGTGAAACATGATACAGAACCCTGATGTTAATGATTCTGTTGACTTTAAAAAAATAATCCATTTTCTTTGCTTGTCATTTTACGTATTCACTCCGGTCATCTGTTCCTAGTTTTTGGATCAACACTATTACCTAAATATATCCCATATCTGAAATGTTACTTTAGATTTCCATCCACTGAAATTGCTGCTATCCTACAAGGTATTTTGGTATACTTATAGCTTTGGTTGACTATAAACTGAAATATGAAGACTGGTATATTTTGAGTTTGTATGGAGCTATATTTATATACCGGGACGTGCATAACTGGTATGCAAGTACGCATTCCCCGTATATGCAAACGTATTTATTTTAAATGCATTCGACTGTGGGATCAGAAATAGATGGGTAAAATAACATACACTTCTCTCGTTCTTTGTCCTGTTGGCATAATATCCTGACTTTGCTGCAGCCGTCAGGGGCATATATAGTCATTCCACCGTAACAAGATGCATAAACACGCACTTGGACAAGTGCATGTGCTATTCAGGACTTTTATTAAACAGAGAACACAAAGAATCCAAAATTGGAATATCCGGCGGATATTCTGGGCTAGTGGAGATGGGGCTGGGCTGAGGGGGATCACTCATAAGCAGCCTGTAAAATGAACCTGAAGTAGTGAAAAGAAATACTAACGAGATTAGGCTGGATCATGAAAGTTGTGAAATGAAGTGGTACAAATCGGGCACCATCGTAAAATTTGTTGTGAAATGTAATGCAGTGCATGCACAGACGTGCGAGGTACAAAGAGCAGGTGGTATGCATTGGGTCAGAAGCGCAAAGATATGATGTCATTAAACAAGAGCCAGTCAAACATTTCATGGTAGAAAACGATGTAGAAATAGTGATAGAATTATGCCCGTTCCGTCTCATCCAGCTATTTTCACACAGATGAATGGAGACGACTCCAAGCATTATGCAAAAAATAATCGCGGTCAATTCAAATAATCGCCATCAGGCGATTACTTAATTTTGACAGGCCTAATTTAAAGTCTGCATCAGGGAAATGATACACATAACACTACTAATTTTAATGGTCGATAGGTACAGTGAAACACTTATGAGGTTCCTTTCAAACAAATGTATTCCAGAGTAACCATGGCCCAGGCTGAAGAGGAGGACCTTCACACATTACCTGCTCCAAGATGGTGGTGTGTTGTTTGCTAACAGCCTCATCCTCCTCCGGCTGTGAGGGCAGGCTGGGCTCAGCCTCTCTCTTCTCTCCCTCAGAAACGTAGAACAGCTCCCGGATTGTTTGCTAAAGAGAAGCAGAGTTAGCAGTCATCTGAAGCGCGCCATGTCATGCACTGCAATGCTCTCACACTCTCTCTCAAAGGGACAAACCTGTTTGAAAAAAGCGGTGGTAAAGTTGCCGCCCTCGATAGCCATGTCTCCCAGCATTCTCTTCTGGTTCGCCTTCTTGAGGATGTTCTCCTCCACTGTACGCTCACTGATAAGCCTGACGGGGGACACCATGAATGACGTCGTCAGCACAGCATAGATACCTCATGGCAAGGTGCGACTATCACTAGAGCACGGTTACCTGTAGATGTGCACGTCTCGCGTCTGCCCAATGCGGTGGCAGCGGTCCTGAGCCTGGGCATCCATGGTAGGGTTCCAGTCACTGTCGTAAAACACCACTGTGTCAGCCCCCGTGAGATTGACACCTACACCGCCACTGCGCGTCGACAGGATGAAGCAAAATATTCGCCGGTCTGCATTGAAACGCTCCATCAGAGCCTGCAAGGAGGGAAGCACATTGTCAAAGTGCGTCCTTTCAGCTCCTTCCATTTCCTCAGCCACAGAAGGACGAACAGCACAAACATAAATACAAAACATCAGCATTAACTAAATTCTGACAGTTGTACAATCTTTGAAAAAGTTAACCGATGCTGTTTTAACGCCTCCCTTCTGGGCTTCCTACCACAGACTGGATCAGCAGATCCGTGCTGTACTGCCCTTAGGGCCAGTTCCTACTTCCGCGGTTGCCTGACCACCTAATCCATGTCACAGTGTACACTTTGAGCTATAGGACAGGATTTATAAACATCATTTCAATTAAAAGGACCTGGGTTTCACTTAAGCACTGAGTTCTTGCTGTGTGCTGATTGGTCAGTCTCCTGCAATCATGCATGTGTCACTAATGTTAATGTGAAACAGCTGGATGAGTCTTTCAATCAAGGAAATAAACCAGTATAAGTACAAGAGGAACCAAACAATTCAGCCAAGGGTGGGAGCATTTCAGTTTTAAAGTAGTTTG
>JAODKC010000045.1:16856485-16876189 GCA_026777985.1 Mormyrops attenuatus
GCCCAGGACACAGGACCTCCTTCCTGTATTTACTGCATAGCCCAGGACACAGGACCTCCCTCCCTGTATTTACTGCATAGCCAAGGACACAGGACCTCCTTCCTATTTACTTTCTTGCTCGCGCCACAGACACATCCGACCAATGAGCAGAATAAATGTTCTCATGTGGTTTGTAGTGCTACAATGTTGCTTCGCTAGGATTTTTCTCTGTGTGAAAGCAAACCGAACTTAGGGGGAAATGCTACATATTCACAGACTCATCAACTGATTCGGACCAGAGACAGAACTAAAGGTGCGAAAACTCTCTAAGTGACACGGTTTGAATTCGGTGCGGTACATATTTAACGTATAATAAAAAAAACACTGCACCCCTTCCCCACAAGGTCCAGAAACTGTACTGGGACGAGAGCTGACATTGTCAGTCAGAGTGGGGGTGACAATCTTCACCACTGCTATTAAGCTGCCCCCCCCCACCCAACACCCATTACTCCACCAAAGCCTGTCAGAGGAATGAGTGCAGACCTTGGATGGAGCGTGGCTGGGCCATGGTGACCTGGTGCAGCTGGGCTCCAGAGAGTGTCAGCTTGTTGCCCTGCAGCTGGAAGGTGACGGGCTTGCTGCCCTGGGAGGAGGACAGGGGCCGGCCGGCCAGCGAAGCCAGCTGGGCGATGCTCACCACCTCGCCGGCTGGAAGAGAAGCAGCACATCAGGGCAGCGCAGTGACCACACCCTCTGTCCTGTGATGTCACTATAAAGCCTTGCCAATCTTTAGTCAATAATCCTTACGGGGGCACTGTTGGAATATTCAGATTAGTGCAAAGTTCAAGGATACGTGATATCTACATTGTCTGTATACTTATAGCCACAGTTCTGATTCGTTTCGTTTTCATTCGACCTTGTCAGCCGATAATGACTGGGCACAATGGGTTAAACGGCCAGTGACCCAGAATAAGCGATCACACCCGACGCCTACTCATCACCCTTGTTTTTCCATTAGCTGCTATTATGGTCGAAATATGACCGCAAACTAAATGTCAGTAATGACAAAGCCCCACACTGGTTTACATTCCACATTATACGGAGATAAACAAAAGTCAGAATAAATAAATCAGGACAACCCAGAGGCATTTCAAAATTCTTTGAAGTTTTAAAATGAATACGACCAAGATGCTAAACTCGCAGACTGCTACAGATTTGCCCTGTGGTGGACAAATGGACTCACATGGCAGGCGAGCCTGCATGTCCGGGCTGAGCAGGACCCTCTGGGTGACCGCGCTGCTTGGGCTCGGTGCTAACCCTGACAGAGAGGGGACGCTGCTGGCTGCGGGGGGCCTCACGGTCAGAACGGGCACAGGGGCCCCCGGACGCACAGCCGCTCCGGCCCCGCCACAAATAGTCATGGGAGCAGGGCCACAGGGAGACACCGCGGCTTTCTGGAGGTTGGTGGGGGCTACAGAGCACACCGCCACTGTAGGGGGAGAGGAACCCCGATCAGTAACCACACGGGCGCGCTGTGCGCCGTACAGTCAGCGGGAACCCCGATCAGTAACCACACGGGCGTGCTGTGCAGTGTGTACTGCTCAGGAGACCCACCATGTGAGGCAGCGTTTATGGGAGCTGGTGGAGGAGCAGGAGGAGTGGCTAGGGCTGCAGGACCCAGGTCGACAGCCAGAGGGGGCCGTGGAGCCACAGCAGCTGCAGGCAGGGGGCAGGGCGGCCGGGGGTTGTTGACAAGCACCACCGTACGTCCCTCCGCGCGCGGCACAGGCTGGAACATCCTGCCCGAGACAGAGAGGCATCACCGGTCAGGCACAAGGTGCAGACCGACACACGTCAGTCGCCGTTTGCAGGGGAAACAAGTGGCTTGACTGCAGAGTCCCAGGACACTGGGCCATTGTCACCCGAGAGGCAGAGCGCTCGGATCGCAGAAGCGTTACGCTGACATTCCAAGCTGATTCTCTGTATTATTGTCGCATAATTCTGCAGTGTCCTGAAGGCATAACTCAATCACACAAAGTCTGTCCCACAGATCATTTGGTTAAATGTATCATAAGAACACAAGAAATTTACGAACAAGAGGCCATTCAGCCCATCAAGCTCGTCTGGGGAGAATTCAACTAATAGCTTAAAGCTGTTAAAATCTTATCTAGCTCTGATTTAAAGGAACCCAAGGTTTTAGTTTGCGAATGCATATCGGCAAAAAGCACGTCCCACAGCCACAGTTTGTCAAAAGCACCAACTGCAGAAACACCACAGTTCGGCCATCTGTAACGATGCCTTAATGCTCATGGGCGTGGTTTTGGGCGGAGTGCACATACCTGTTCACCTTCATGCGCACAGGCTTTGGCCGTGGCGGAGGATTAGGGGAGTCCATGATCTCCTGGACGAGCTGGGGTGTCATCCTCCTGCGGGGCAGGAAGTCGTCGGCCTGATACCGGGACATGTTGCCCTCCAGGCCCACAAGGTCGAAGATGGAGATGTCACAGACCTGGCAGAGAGGGGGTGTTATCGTGTAGCTATGAACACACATGGCTCATTATAAATAACGCACTTAGCCGGCAGTACTTGCCACACACACCTCAAAGGGGGACCTTTCAAGAACCCGCAGTACGAGGGACGCAGTGGTGAAGAGGATAGGGGAGGTGATGAAGGGAGAGTGAATCGGTCGTGGGTCGAACAGGTCGGGGTGGTTACACACTTTACGCAGCTGCATCAAGATGTTGATGACGGACATGAAATGGCCACTGGCCAGCGTCTCGCGAGTCCTGCAACAGATGGGAAATGCTGGGAAACAAAGTACCCAGCAGGAAGTGATGCAAGAACCCTGCTCTGTCGCCGGGCCTTCATCGTGGTTGGAAAGTAAAGCCCCCCTGGTGTTTACTCACGAGGCCTGCGCCATGAAGTCATCGTAGAGAAAGCGCTGCCGCTTGGACAGCCGACAGCGGACCACGTGCTCATACTTCTTGGGCATCTGCTTCTCCACGTCCACCTTGATCCTCCGCAGCAGAAATGGCCGTAAAACCTTGACGGGGGTGCGCAAATGACACTTTAAAGCAGGGATAGCGGGGGGCAATATGACAATTTATCATTCCGAGGTTGCAACTATATCCGCGATAAGCATTTCGGGCTTAAAGAATCACGATACAGCACCACATTAGTAGTAATTACTTTTATTTAGCAGATGCTTCTGTCTAAAACATACATATGAGGCAAATAGCACATTACAAACATACCTGCCATCGAGGAGTCAATTGGCTTAAGTGCGGCTACGCTGAGCTTCTAATGAATGCCCAGTCATAAGTGCACTACTTAACACTATTATATTAATGACAGAACAACCCAAGGGCCTATCAGGCGACGCTTGTGCATTTGGAGGCTGCAGCAGTAATACAACAAAAATAGACCGATTCAGTTTCAGCCTGCAGCCTATCTCACTTTTTTGTCAATTATCCATCTCAGTGGATACCAACTTAATGGCTAGATCTTGAACTAAAATTCAAATCGATCTTTTCTAACCAGTGAGCTAACTTGGAAAAAGAAAATTTAATATACCACTGGACTGCCTGTATATGGCAAACATGGAAAACAGCGCATGGTCCATAGACGGTTCGGTACCGCCGTCAAATGACCAGCATGGCTTATGATGAATAGGTTCCATAAAAAGGCTCTACTTCGACTCTTTGGAAATGGTTTAGATTTGCAAAATTCGACATGGGCAAATCTACTGTAATTTGCAAACTTCACAAAGATGTACTTTGTACTTGTTGCAAACTGACTTTTAAAGTGCACAGTTGTTCACCAAGGTAATAAGTGCTGATTTGAGCGCAAAACTTTAGTATTAAAAACTGAAAAGCACTTTTGCTATAATTTAGTCATTTTCTTTTATATGCACCATATTTCACATACCTTATGTTTGTTATGACGCCACATAGTGCCTCTTGTAAGGATAAGATTGCTGCTTAATCGCTAAATGGTTAATTCACATTACAGGCAGTCCCTGGGTTAAGAACGCTACACTCGTACATACAAATGGACTACCATAACCTATTATATAAAAGATTAGGGTGAAATACAACAGTTTGCAATATGAAAGCACACACTGCTACATCATTCTCATGAAAACACTGCATGGCTTCAGTGCTTCGTTGGCTCCAGGTGCAGTACAGTATATGTAGTTATTACTGCATAATCATTGTCTACTGTATTATTTTTCTGTCTTACCTACAGATTCGACTGAATGACACAATTAGGAAACGGATCTCATTCGTAATCTGGGGACTGCCTACACTACACACGTTCCAACTATTAAAAAAAAATAAGTTCTGTTGACTCTAAAGAATACGACATTTCGGCTATCTCGCTCACTCCTATTCAGGGTGATGCCTGCTGTCCATTTTAAAGCCTCTGCCCCCCTCCTCCCAGACCTACTTTGTGCAGCCGCTTGACGAGGCCCTCGTTGTACTCCTGGCTGCCCTCTATCATGCCAGTGAGCGGGTTGGAGAACCACTCCTTGAACTCTCGGTGGGACTGAAAGACGTGAGGCATCAGGAAGTGCATGAGAGACCAGAGCTCCATGAGGCTGTTCTGCAGGGGTGTGCCGGTCAGCAGGAGGCGCCGCTGGCTGAGGGTGGGACGAGACCAGATGAGCCGCAGATGGGCGTTATACTCATCCCAAGCAGGGGAACCACATTTACAGCCAGGATAAGCCCCCCCAGCTCTTGAGGTAGTGTTACCTGATAGAATGGGGAGGGGGCATGGTGGTGGCGGCAATTTAAAAGACACCACCTCAAGGAGTGTCCCTGCATGCACACCCACCCGCAGGCGGTGCACGGGCCACCATGTACCTGTTGAAGTTGAGCAGACTCTGCCAGCGCTGCGACTTGAAGTTCTTGATGTTCTGAGCCTCGTCCAGGATGAGGTAACGCCAAGACTTTCGGCGAAATGCCTGGTGGTCCTGCAACACCAGCTTGTAGGAGGTGATGCAGACATGGAACGCGTTCGGCTTGGTCCAACCCTGCCAGTGATTTTCAGACAGATGTAAACTCCTCTGGCCAGGGGAGGGGCTTCTTTCATTTCTCACATGCATAACAAGCCACATTTACATAAACACACTTACACAGCTAATCAGTTATTAAAATATGACTCATTATAGCAGCCATTTTGCAGGTCATGCTACAATAAACTTTAAAGGTCTTTTGGATATTCAAAAAAAATAACTTTACATAACGCTAACAGCCATCGCATTTGTACAACAGAATAATTACAAATATTTTCGAAGAAAAATGTACATAAACAGTAACTTAATTAAAAATGCTTTTTCTAACAGCTTTTCAACCATCCAAACGAGAGGTCAAGTTAATCCATTCCCATGGCTCCCGCAGAATAAAGTAGTACGCCGTTTAGATAAAACAGCTATGTCACTCAATTAGGGACAGAACAACAAATTTTCAACAGAGCAATATTATGGAGATATTTAGAAAAAAAAAAGGATTGAATAACTACATATAAAGTCCACCCTACGCGCATGCACTCCATATACTGTATACACTTCTTAACAAAACTCAGGGTCACCCCTGACCCCAACACCTGTCTCTTCAGCCGGCGCTCCTTCTGGCTGCCGTAGTACGTGAGGATCTTAAAACTGGGGCACCAGCGTTTCAGCTCCATCTCCCAGTTCAGCATGACGCTCGTGGGGACGATGATTAGGTGGGGGCCCCAGTTCCCTGTGGGGTACGCAGAGGACAGGGTCAGGAAAGGCGCCGGTTTGCGGTGGGTACGGGGTCACGCTTCCCTACGCTGCGTCCTACCCTTCTCGCAGGCCAGGTGGGCCAGCAGCGCTATCGTCTGGATGGTCTTGCCCAGCCCCATCTCGTCGGCCAGGATGCCATTCAGCTTCTTCTCATACATGGTGACCAGCCAGTCCAGGCCGATGTGCTGGTACTCACGCAGCGTTCCGTGCAGCAGGAAGGGGATGGGCGTCTTCACCTGCAGCCCAGGGGGATGGAAGTCACTCATAAAGCCACACCACCTGCAAGTGACATGCGTGACCAGGAGATGGGGGGCCGTCCGGGCGGCCTACCTGCGTGGTGGCCAGGGTGTAGCCCTTGGGCTGCAGGCTCTCGGCAGTGGCGGCTATGTGGCTGATCTCCTTTTTCGGCCGTGAGGTGGTCTGGCCGGGGGGGCTGTGATCCCCCCCCTTTAAGAGGATCTCCATGCCTTCTCCCCCCTCGCCAGCACTGTTCACCGCAGCTGATGAGTCTAGGATGAACGGCAAGGAGAAACAAAGTCATCAAATGGGTAACACACATGGTGACTGATACTGCAGTGATAAATATTGCCAGTTAGCTGGTGTGTTTTTCGTTCAATGTCAGCAGCGGAGAAGCCCGACTGATATGCGAGGAGCTCCAGCGTTAGGACCCCGTGAGGAGCAGCCCGACTGATATGCGAGAAGCTCCAGCGTTAGGACCCCGTGAGGAGCAGCCCGACTGATATGCGAGAAGCTCCAGCGTTAGGACCCCGAGAGGAGCAGCCCGACTGATATGCGAGGAGCTCCAGCGTTAGGACCCCGTGAGGAGCAGCCCGACTGATATGCGAGGAGCTCCAGCGTTAGGACCCCGAGAGGAGCAGCCCGACTGATATGCGAGGAGCAGCCTGATTGCTACCTGAGGAACTCCTGCTCTCCGCGTCGCTGTCGGACTCCCTGCTGTCCTCCTCGCCTTCCTCAGAAATATCGGACTCGTCTTCGGAGCTCTCCTGGGAGGTGGAGGCCTCCCCATCATCCTCATAGGCGCCCCTGTACTTCTCCAGCAGCTCCTCCATACTCAAGGCACCTGGAAGGCACAGAAAGAGCATGTCACTCTGTAGATGCAGAACACAGGTGTTGCTACAATGAGCTCAGCGCTTCATTCCGCCTAAATGAGATTTTACATGCGCACGGCTAATTTAATTTTGCAGAGCGTGTAAGTAATTAGATGCCATTAATCTCAACGACATGGCATTTCGGCATGATAAACAACGAGCCATCAACACACAAACACCTTCTTAGTAATATACATCTCTCTGGTCTCCTTGCGCCAACATGGTTGTGCTGTGCTCCACTAAAAACAGAGTAATCAGTGTGTGTATGGCTGCACAGCAAATCCCTAGAAATAAGCCCAACTAGCATCTAATCCTCCAGACAAAGGAGGCTCTGCCCTTTATATATTCAGGCTCACTTAAATGAATCCGAGTGGAAAGCTCACAAAAACTGTCATTTTAAGTAATATAAATAATTAGATAGTCTTTAATTCCAGATAAAATCCCATCTTCCAGTGATACTGTGTTTCATTCGTCCCCCCATGACTGGGTACGGTCTAACATCTTGTGTAAAAATCCAAAGTTGTAACTGAAAGAAAACAGCCGACCTTCCCTGGCCAGGTCAGAAAGCTCCTCCGTGTGGTCGGCCTCCCCCTCCACGACCTCCTGCGCCGCGATGGTCTCCTCCTCGTCTTCCGCTAGGAGTGGCAGTGAGGATTACACATAGAACGGCCTCAGAGCATCAGCATGGACTCCACTGCCAGAGAGCACAAGGCAGGAGTGCATGTAGAGTTACTGCCACTTACAGTCCTCGTTAGCTGAGAACTCCTCATCCCCATCTTCAACAGCAGATGAGGAATCGGTGGAAGACTCTTCTGACACCTTGTCCTGTGAGAAAACATGAGGTGAGCATCTGAGCTAAGCACCTCCGCATGCATGTGCAGTGGACACCCAGAGCAGCTGCAGTGCTCATTACAGGCGCATACAGTAGGGAAATCATACGATTTCCCACTGAATATGCAAGTTTGCCCATTTATAAAGAAATCTCCAGTTTGAATTTTTTTGGTTGGTTTATTTTGATGGAGAGAACCAAAAATTCAGAAAAAAACACATTACATATGTCAAATTCATTAGCATTTGTTTGAGTGAAATAAGTATTTAATCCCCTACAACCAAGCCAGAATTCTGACTCCCACAGATTGGTTATGTGCCGATGAGTCAGACAAAGTACAATCAATGATACTCCGGATCTGAACTCGTTATGTGAAGTACACCTGTCCACCAAACCCAAATTTCTTCCATTCCAACCTGTCCTCTCTTTGGGTAAGACCAAAGAGCTGTCGAAGGACATCAGGAATAAGAGTAGACCTACACAAGGCTGGAATGGGCTACTAGACCAGCAGCAAGAAGCTTGGAGAGAAGGTGACTTCTCTGTCGGTGTGATTATTCGGAAATGGAAGAAATATAAAATGACCAATCGCCCTCAGTCTGGAGCTCCATGCAAAATCGTGCCTCATGGGATTAGAATGGTCATGAGAAAGGTGAGGGGGCCCACAACTAAGCAGAGGGAGCTTGTTAATCTGAAGGCATTTTAGACTACAGTCACCAAGAACACCATTGGTAACACACTTCGTCATAATGCACTGAAATCTTGCAGCGCCTGCGAGGTCCCCCTGCTCAAGAAGGTACATGTACAGGACCGTCTTAAGTTTGCCAGTGAACATCTAAATGATTCAGAGAAGGCTTGGGAGAAAGTGCGATGGTCAGGCGAGACCAAAATCGAGCCACCACGTTTGGAGGAAGAGAAATGCTGAGAATGAACACCAGCCCCACAGTCAAGCACGGAGATGGAAAGATTATGCCTTGGGGCTGTTTTTCTGCTAACGGTACGGGACGCTGCACTGAGGGGCCAATGGATGGGGCCATGTAGCAAAAAATCTTGGATGAGAACCTCCTTCCCTCTGCCAGAACACTGAAGATGGGTTGTGGATGGGGCTTCTAGTATGACAACAACTAAAAACATCCCGCCAAAGCAACAAATGGGTGGCTAAAGAAGGTCATGGAGTAGCCTAGCCGGTCTCCAGACCTCAAACCTATAGAAAATCTGTGGAGGGAGCTGAAGTTTCAAGTTGCCAAGCAGTTGCCAAGCAGACAACAAGGGTTTCCCTACCAAGTAATAAGTCATGTTTTGCTTGGGTATCAAATACTTATTTCACTCAATGATATGCTAATCAATTAGCATGAGCATGTTCAGTGACATCCAGAGCAGCGGTAGTGCTTAGTACCTGTGCATGAGTATATGCAGTGGACGGCCAGAGTGCCGTCAGTGCTCAGTACATGCACATGTATATGCAGTGGACGGCCAGAGTGCCGTCAGTGCTCAGTACATGCACATGTATATGCAGTGGACGCCCAGAGTGCCGTCAGTGCTCAGTACATGCACATGTATATGCAGTGGATGCCCAGAGTGCCGTCAGTGCTCAGTACATGCACATGTATATGCAGTGGACGCCCAGAGTACCGGCAGTGCTCAGTACCTGCACGTACATGTGCAGTGGGCACCCATAGTGGCAGAACTTACTACCTGCGCATGCGTGAGTGTGTGCAGCAGCTGGTCCAGAGGCAGTGTCCCTTCCTGGCGCAGCAGTTCGATCTCTCTTTTGCGAGTCTCTGCGTCATTCCCTTCTTGTTGTTCTTCTACCTCAATAGTCTCTTCATCGTCGTCCTCCTCAAACGGGGGTTCGAAGTCTCTATCTGCAAGAACATGAGGGTGAGGCGTCTCACCAGAACCTTGCCGCAGGCGGATACGTTTTGTGACATCTGTGGGGGGGGGAGCCAGCCTACCCGACGCGAGGCTGGCATTCATAAGCATGACATCACAGTAATGTAAAGACTGTAAATCATTTAACAGCTGTACAAATTACATGGAATATCAACATCAGGAATACTCAGTCACAAAGCATTTTTCACTGAATTTACTAGTAATTGACAAGATATGTTACAATGCTGTCACCACAAGACAGCATAACTGAGGCAAGATGAGCACCGAATCTCTTGAGCAAGTTCTTTAAGAAACTTACACTGTACCGAAAGACGAAAACGGTCAAACTACAGGTCGAGGATGAAGATTTGGACCCCACACTGCACACAGGGTGCTGAGCTCAACATAATACAAAACTAGGGGCTATTGAGCCCCGTTACTAAACAGTGCTTTCAAATTATCCAGCAGGAACACAATATGCTTCTCTGGATTTTGCCAGTTTCAAAGCCTAGTTAAGCTTATCCAGTCAATCATCCATCCATCCATTCTATATTTAAAAAGAAACGATTCAGTGTCTGAAACAGGTCCTAAGTCAAACACTATAAAGTACTGAAGTACAAGCATGCCCTATAACAAGATGTTCATTTTCTAAGCGTTGGTACGGACGTGGCTGACGTCAGACCTAACGATCAGCTGCCGTGACTCAAAAATAATTTAAAATATAGGTTAGTGGGATACTGGTCGCAAGTCAAGGAGGATCTTACTTAAATATAGAGCAGATGAAACCGATGTGTGCTGTAATCTTATCTTTACCAGCAGAACCTGCTTTAAAGGCTAAAAGCACCGCAGTACGGACCGACCATCTGCTTCCTAATCAATCTTGGAGGCTCTTCACACAAATTACGGGATTCGCAAAACGGAAACGGATCAAACATGAGTATGGTCCGCAGCGGGCTTGCGGACCTTACCGCTGACTACAGGAATTCAGAAAAGGCCAATCCTGCAGGTGTTTCTCTTGATGAGCTTGAAGCTCCCTAAACTCTGGCCTACAAGATTTCAAGAAAGAAAAAGGAACAGCTACGAAAGGAGTGATGAGACCAGATGGCTTTCCCTGGTCTATGGGATAAAGCACTCACAGACCTGGCAGCAGGCAGTCAGAGCGTTCCCCTCAGCCTCATAGCACCGAGCTTTAGCTGTTAGCCACTGTTACACTAATGCATCAGATCACGCCTTGCATAACACACCAGCACATGCCATGAAAATGGTATCAACCTACTGTAAGCAGGGCCTTCGATGTTCATTCTCTACTTTAGTAGATACCCTTGATGAATCGCTACACGTTTGCAATCTACGGCCTTTGATATCCTACGCAAACCTAGGCAGTTATACATTGTATGCATAACAAATCAGCAGGGCTGTGCGATTTGATGATACAACACCATGAACAAATAAAATGAACAATTAAAATTTGCCTTTACAGAGATCGTTAGCATCGTGCTACAGTGCACTTTCCATCAGTTGCAGTTCTATGGTTCATACACGCATCTACAGTAAAGCATCTAAATCCATTTCGACGCACCGATAAACTAGTAACAGCAAACAGCAGGTAGTGCCTTGGATTTCTTCCTCTCTGCCTTTCATGCCCTCATCCCAACGTGCAATGCGCGACATGCAACACATTCCCTACTTGGCGACGTGGATGACACGCAAGAGCTGGTTCGAAAAAAGAATTCAACATTGGTAATTTGAAACTTGTTTGGATTTTCCAAAACTGACATGTGACCATTCAGTAACGTGCAGATCAGTCCTAAAAACCAACATGAAATAAAATCATGGTAAGATCCTGCCTGAAAAAATGTGATGCTATCAGTACTGTTAGATAATTGCAGGAATCATGCTGTTTCCTGATTCTTGCTTGGGAACCACGGCAGTGCTGTGTCAATGCATCGACATAATCAATCATGCACATACATTGATTAGTGTGGTGCATGTTGACACATCGCATTATCCCACACTTTGAAAAGGGCAAGATGGCAGTGTTCAATAATGCAAGATCCTCTGTTTAAAAGACTGCTTGATATGCAAAGGCCTTATACTCCATGAAACTCCAGATGGCACACAAAGTGTAGAATGAGGCAGGTCTGTTCTGCATGACAGAGCAAATCCAAACCAAAGGCTGACCCTTTTCACCCAGCTAAACAGAGAATCAGCACAGAGCCGGCAGGCTGATGACTGCAGAAAAACAGCAACTGGCTCAGAGCTGACCGCCTTCCATCCATCACAACACAACACAGCTCAGGCTCAGGCCTCCCACACACTGTACGCCCAGCATCACAGCGAGCTCACCGCTGCTCAATCAAGGACCAACAAAGCTGTCACTTATACAATCACCCATCATGTCTTTAATTATATATGAAAAAATTTATTCAAGCATGATATTTAAGTGAATACCTAGGTGATACAGAGGCAAAGATGAGAAGCAACTAACTGGCAGTAGGACCACCTGACCACCTTTCAGGGAGGGCCCAGCCCCTTCTGCTAAACTATTGGAAGCACCTCCCTTTAAACGTACTGAGTGTGCCTCCCTTTAAGAGGTACCAAGGGCCCCTCAATAAAATTTTTGCATGGTACTGAGCATCGACATCACAGCTGGACCAACAGCACGTGTATGGCGTTTCAAATTGCAGCCTGGTTCTTCTACGTTTCTCATTAATGAAGGGCTTATTCCTTGCCTTATGGGTCTTCAGTCCTGCCTCTAGGAGCCTGGTATGAACTGTCCCACCAGTGCACCTCACACCTGCACTTAATGTTTCCCATTCCTTTGGAAGGTCACTTGATGTCATCCTACAATTCATGAGACACTGTCAGATAAGCTAATGGTCATCTCTGGCATTAGAAAGTCACTTCCACCCTTCACCTGGCTGGTTTCTGGTCATACCCAGTGTCTCCTTTTCTACCTTATTCTTGTGTACTGCTGTCTTAGAAATTTTGAACCTGGGAGCAGCCTGCTGCTCAGTGTACCCTTCTGCCAGCAGAACCAGGTTTAAACCAGAATTTAAAAATGCAGATTTGTTTAAACAGATTGAGTGGTCTCAATTTTTTCTACGGCTGTATATATACACAATGTAACTTACATTGAGAGAGGCCTCTTATTTGCAAGTGCCATAAGGGCTGCATAGAATTTAATTGCCTACTTGAATTCACAAATGACAGCTTAATTACAAGTTGATAAAGATTCATTATCCATTCCATGAGAACCAGCAGCGACATCAACAAAGTCGAAAAACCCACTTTCCACATCAGTAACCAGTCAGGTCATATTCAGATCAGAGAGGTTCGAACAGACTCATGGACAAAGTTCAGTTCTGATTTAGCCTATATCATTTATTATACATTTTAAATCCTGTGTTTAGGCAGCGTCAATTTCAGATCCTGTGTATGAGTGATTATTTCAACCTCAAACTGTAGACAAGAAGAAAAGAAATTCAGTGAAAGACTTTGTCCAATCTC
Source organism: Mormyrops attenuatus (assembly GCA_026777985.1). Lineage (NCBI taxonomy): Eukaryota > Metazoa > Chordata > Actinopteri > Osteoglossiformes > Mormyridae > Mormyrops > Mormyrops attenuatus. The sequence continues at coordinate 16,869,552 of JAODKC010000045.1, forward strand.
AACACGGCAGGCAGAGGGCAGGGTTACACGCCAACTCACCATCCTCATCAACCACGTGCTGCGGAGCCCTCACATAGGTGGCTGCAGTGTCAGAGTTGGCCACCACACCGACGGACAGAGGCACTGCTACATTTGCGTCTCCGAGAGACTGGCTGAGAAGGTCTGAGTAGCGCTCTGTCTGGCCGACGATGAAATCCAACTGCAGATCCAGGGCTTTCTTCCGTTTCTCCTCCAGGCGTGACTGCTGCTTGAACTGCACAACCTGCACGATACATGAAGGTAAGAACCCCTAACCAAGGCAAGACGCAAGGAAATCATGGGCAATTTCACTAGTCAAGCCAAGAACTTAAAAATTCAAGACTGTTGCATTGCCTCCACTGGACAGTAAGAACACTGAGAAGTATCCAGCCACTACCATACACAGTAGGCAACCCACAACAGATAATGGGAGGGAGGGACAGAGACACCCCCTCCCCTGCAAACCAGCAGAGGCCCCTCACAAGCTGCTGCAAAGCACATGTCGGCAATTTGATCTTACTGAAGCCCTGAATTCATAGGAAAACGGGACAGCAAACACAATCACTCGGTACGTCTCCCATTACTGTGGCTTATCGAAGGGCAGATGGTGAGGGCTCTGAGGGCGTGCTTGCGGCATTTACAAATCAGGCCAAGGCTGATGTTTATAACAAAAGTATTTCCAGGGAAAGTTACTGTGAGTAACAGTGAGATGAAGAAAAAAAATGACAAAACTAAAAGCAGTTGAGCAAATATATACATCTTATCATACAAATTCATTGTTTCTTCTGGATTACTTGGAATAAAACAGTTTATGTATTTTTGCGTCACCGATTTTTGCCTACTTATTGGGGCAAGTTGGTTAAAAAAAAAAAACGAAAATCAGGGTAACACATTTTCCCATACCTAAAAAGTTAGTCAGCTGCTCTACACAAACATTATGTATCACCATACCTTTTTCTCCCCTGTGACAATGACCCATATTTTATTTAATGGTTTAACAAACTTGTGATGTACAGATGATTCATGTCCAACAAAAAAAACTACCTCACAATCAAGAACAAGCTGAATTTCAATGCTATCAAAAAGACTCATGAGAGCGAGAAGAGAGAGAGGAGAGAGAGCGAGAAGAGAGAGAGAAGAGAGAGCGAGAAGAGAGAGAGGAGAGAGCGAGAAGAGAGAGAGGAGAGAGCGAGAAGAGAGAGAGCGAGAAGAGAGCGAGAAGAGAGAGCGAGAAGAGAGCGAGAAGAGAGAGCGAGAAGAGAGCGAGAAGAGAGAGAGCGAGCACTCTATCATAAGCAAGGATGTTAAACTTATTTTTTTTTTTTTTAATCACACACCTTGGTGATTAATGGCGTGCAGCACAGGTACGTATAAATCACATGAACTAAGCAGGCGGATTAAAACACTAATCCCGACCATGTGATCAATCTAAAGTTTTAAATCTGACAAATGGCTCTAAAAAGTCTCAAACACTAAAAGTATAACAGGAAAGACCTAAAAATTGTAAGGTACAATACTTCAATAAAATAATTAAAAAAAAAAAAATATTGCCAAATTATACCTGTAACCTATGCATGTCTCCATCTGGTAAATTCTTTTATACGAAATAAACCAGGTGATATCAGATTCACCCGTGAGACATTAACTGAATACTTCTGAGGTTCTGTGTAACTTCACACCCAAAACTCTCACGTTGGTTAAAACCAGGAATTTTATAGGTGCTTGTGCAATTCTTCTATTTGGGTAACAAAATACAGCATGTAGTAACAGAGAAACAAAGCATTCTGATTTTTCAATTAACAAAATGCAAATCACAATAAATATCTCAGCCCCAAAAATAAAAAGTGGAGAGTAAATCAATGAATTGGTAAGTTTAACAACACTGTATTGCACAGTCAGCATTTGGATACACGACACGAGTCCTACAGTGCCCCTGTCCTGAGTCACGTTAAATGAGGCAGATTCTCCGATAGCCAGTCTGCGGACAACGTGCACGGCCAGGTACAGCCTCCACATCACTGCCATGGGCGCAGACAGAAGGTGGCAGGATGTTCCTCCTCCTGAAATCCAGTACCACAGCCATTATAGTGGCTGCATGCATGCAACCTAGATTTCGGGTCTAGTGGACCTTTTGCACGTTGTCTGTGCATGTGCAAGTAACTGACAAGTGCATGACTAGGGGTTTCCAGTAGGTGGCAGCGCTGATGTTCACAGAGTGGAGGTCAGTGAAGGAGGACCAGAAGAGTATTTGTAGCTACAGACGCTTTTGATGAGTTGTGTGAGGAGGAGCAGAGGAACCTGCATACAGACAACTCATCACTGAAGCAGCAGGAGAACACTCCAGTGCATAAATCCATTTGTATTAAGAAGCCAGAAACTGCCTTCTGCTGGTTCGGAGGAATGAGACTGCTATGTGCATGCACCGACTGCGAGCGTCTGCGTACGCGGACAAGGCGAGCGTCTGCGTACGCGGACAAGGCGAGCTCAGGCAGACCATAAATGCACACCACAAGCATAACATGAACTAGGCTTTAGCCCTGCCTCTAATGCACTAGGGGCCTTACGCCAAAGGAGCTCACCTTCTCCACGCTGCTCCAGAAGGCACGGACCTCCTTGGCAATGGAGGCGGCCACCCTGCGCAGCTTGGCCTGCTCCTCCTTCTTGCTTTTCTCCTCCTTCTGCCTCTGCTCCTCGTGGTATCGCATCACCATACGGACGACCTGTTAAAAAAGGAGCAGACGGTCAAACACAGCCCCCCAAACATGAAACTTAAGCTAACTGGAAAAAGTCAGAAATACAAAATGTCGTGTCCATCCAAAACGTTGTGTCATCTGTATTTTCAGTGAAGTTTTAAGGGTCGCCTTGCAACTGGATTGCATTTCAGGAGCCGCCTGCTGATTTTCGCCACCCGCCCCCACCACTGGCTCACTGGTTTGCTCGACATGTACTGGCACTGTGGCACTTACAGCATTACTTGTGGTCCTGCTCTGTATCCAATCATTTATGAACAGAAAGCTCCCGACTCTGAGCTAGTGGTGTAAGAGAATAGCTTCGATAAAGCAGAGAAATGCCACTTTCCCGCAAGCTCAGGGCTACTGCTGATAGGTGGGTAAACATATAGCAATGACTAACTGAAGCTGGGTGTGGGGAGAACAAAATAAGATCTAAAAAGCAGAGACTGCTGCCAACAGTACCGCTGGACACATTCCCTCAATGACCCCCAGCAGCGGGACACTAAAGGTGACCCCCAGGCCACAGATACCGTGGGGGTCGAGCAGCAGGCATTTGCCACATTTCCAGCACTGTAGCCTGACCCTCATCTGACACCATCTTCTGGCGGAACATGTGCCCATTCAGGTGCCTGGCTCACACCGGCTCACCTTCCTGGCCACGCCCCTCTTCCAGCGTCTCTCCTGGGCGAAGTCAGCAGAGAGCCACTGCATCTCCTCGCAGAGGTAGTCCCAGTGCACTTTGGGCCGGCACGGCTCGGCAACGCGAGAAAGGCGTTTCAGGGACCAGAATCCCTCTCGCTTCAGAGCCAGGGTACGATGCTCGATGTCGGCTTCCTGGGAAAGAGGGAGGCAACCTACATGTGGACTTACTGCATTACCGCTAAATACTACGATGGAAGGACGAATACAGCATTAACTACATTAGACAAAGTATCAATACTAAAAGGTCACAACTGGTCCTTAGCTGCCATTAGTGACATTGCACTGCAGTATCCTAATGGTTCTCAACTACATTTTTCTTGTATGCAAAGATCGCAACCTCGCAATACAGGGAACCAGGCCTCTGGGATGCAGCCCTCAGTTGAGATTAACAAGAGCTTTTTATCCAAAGCGAATCAAAAAGCTTAGAACCGCATCTTGTAGAAGAAAGAATCACTGGTCCTTGACGCCATATAACTGTAGGTTGAAACTATTTCCCTTTAAGTGCTGTCCCAATGGGTTTAACTGTGGTACTGAACAAAGTGCTGGGAAAGTCAATTGGGTACAAATCAAAAGTTTGAAAGCCTGCTTTTGAATATCCAGCACAACACATGGAGGTCCACTCACATGCTTGGCAAGCTCGGCCATGTCCGTGTGGCGCTCTGCGCGATGCCGGTGTAGGTCGGACTGGGGAGGCCCCCCCGGAGACCGCATGGAGGGTGAGATGAACTTGCCATGGGGGCCCCGCAGGGGAACGTAGGGCCTATCGATCTGAGTGTACACCTGGCTCGCCTGTGAGGAAAGAGACAAGAGCAGGATCAGTGAGGGGCAGTGGAGGGCAGAGAACTGGGGGGAAGCAGCTGCAAATGAAAGGGGGACACAGAAGAGCAAAGCTGCGAGCGCCTAATTTCCTAAACTAACATCCTCTTTGCACTCCAAAGTAAGGTGCCAGTGCAGTGTGACTCTTCCAACTGTCACACAGTGACCCCAGGCTCGCACAGTGACCCCGCTGGTCCGCTATTCTGAGGCAGCACTCTGACAGAATGGGCCCACGCTGCTGTCAGATCAAACGGGGCAGAAGGGAGGTGCTCTGTTCCTCCCCTTGGGGAAGGCAGGCAGTTCCTACATATTCCAATCTTGCTCTCCATGACTGGCAGACTCACGTGCACATACAGGTGTGAGGAAGCCTGGGATCAGAGAGCAAGGTCAGCCGGCACCCAGTGCCCCTGCAGCAGCTCTGCTTCCGGGCCCAATTAGCCTAGTGGCCACAAATCTTTATCAAACACCTTTAGCATACTGAAACACACAAGAGGACTTGTTTGGGTGAAAACACACCCCTCGGGGGGCTCATACTATGCTGGCAGCCCAGGGACCAAACAGGAGCCTGTTCTTGCATTACACACCATCAAGCCATAATGAGCATTAGGCTACATTACAAACCAGCGATTCTGCCGGAAGGTACTGGTGTAATGTGCATTAGATATTGTGTTTATCAGTATTCATTGCAATTCATAACTTAAAAATGCAACAGCTACTAGGTGTTCTAGACAAACTCATAACACTGTTCAGTGGGCTCCATTCAGTAATGCCTTTACCTGCCACACCTGCACCCCCCCATACCAACATGTATCCTATGCACACACTACATTACTTTGCATGCATCCATCCACCGCTCATCCTGGTCCAAGTTTGAGGGCCAGCAGTCTGAGCAGAGATGCCCAGACCTCCCTCTCTCCAGCCACCTCCTCCAGTAGGACATCCAGGCGTCCCCACGCCAGACGAGAGATATAATCTCTCCAGCGTATCCTTGGTCTGCCCCGGGGCCCGCTCCTTTGAACATGCCCAAAACACCCCCCCAGGGAGCCGTCCAGGAGGCCTCTTAGATATATAGCGAACCATTTCAGGAGAGGAGGTTCTGATCCTCATCCCGGCCACTTGACACTCAGCCGCGAACTGCCTGAGGGCATGGTGCAGGTCAACAGCCGATGACGCCAAAGGTACCATACATATAGCTTCTGGTCCCTCAAACGCCTATACGTATATATAATAACTACATCTCTCCACCCCTTGGCTACACCTAGAAATTCCGTCCATAAAAGTTATGAGGAAAATCTGTCAAAAAAGGGCAGGCCTGAAGGGGATTAACATCCACTGGGAATGAGTCTGACTTACTAGTGGCGATCCGGATCAAACTCCCTCTCCGGTTATACAGGGACCTAATGGCCTGTAGTGGCAGGTCTGGTACCCCATACTCCTGAAGCACCCCCCACAGGACCCCAAGGGGACACAGGTGCATGTTTTTCCAAGTCCATAGAACATGTCAGAGTTCCAGACTAACTTTTACAGGGGTAGCACTACTGCTACCAGCTTTCTCACTTGGTCGCACCAGCACATGATTTGGTCACGCAATTCTTTTTGGTGCAGCATTGTATTAATCAATGACCTTACAAGCTGATGAATAGCTGTTTTAATTTGCATATCCTGGTTTTTGTAGTGATGAAAGATTAACAGTGACTCAAGACATAGTAACCTTCACATTAGTGAGCGTTAGAGGCAGTAGATCCCCGCGAATCTGACGATTCGCGAATAATCCTTTTACTATAAAGACACCCCAACTGCTACTGTAAGTCTGCTAGCCTGAACGACATCGAAGTCTGTTACCAATATCTAAACAGTACTGATCACTATGCATGTCAAATGACATCGTCACTTTCTATTAAGACATTTTCGTATAATATATAAACCATCTAAATTATGCCTCTATGTTCAATGTTACTACAGTACACACTATGTTTTGGACTCATTATTAAAAATATAAAATTAGCAGCAATGAAAAGTTGAAGTTAGTGAAAAACGCGAGGTTCCGCAGTCACTCAGACAGCTACGCAAGTGAGACAGGTTAGAGACAAAGATGTGTGACGTACCCAAGCCAAGACTTGGTATGCACTCACACAAACAAATATGACATATTGCTAATTTTTATATATCATTTTATGTGACCCAAATGATTTTCAGTATTGTGTTTGGCTTACGCGTCGTCTGAGTTTCTGCGAATTATTCCCGTTTAATTGTTCACGGCCAACTCGTCAAATGCACTAATGTGGGGGGGGGGGGGGAAAATACATGTGCTGGCAAAAAATTTAAAATTAAACACCAGATATTTTAACCCAAAGGACAAAACAAATTTTT
>JAODKC010000045.1:16876289-16898030 GCA_026777985.1 Mormyrops attenuatus
CGCATGTTCCCAGCTGTTTCGTGTTCATAATCATTACCCCATGTATTTAGTCCGTGTTCTGTTTAGTCCTGGTAGATTCGTCATTGAAGTCTGGTTGATGTCTGTTGCTGTCCGCCTCCCGTATGCTCCCCCGACTGCCTGTTTCTCCGTAATAAACCCTGCTTTCCCCGCAACTTGGACTCGCTCGCCTGCTTCCCCGCAGCCCCGAACCGTGACACATATAGCCTGCTTCCTTTTTTTAACACCACGGTTTGGCACGCTTTATCATCAGTGCACATACATGTATGCATTCTCGGCTGCAGGTAAGGAGAGACTCTTGGCCAAGAAAAAAAAAAAAAACACACAACACTGAACCAGTGAAGAGCCGGTTCAGTGCCCCACGACCAGGACGGAATCTCTTGGAACCAGGATTCAACCAGCGGATGGATCCCCTCCACGAATCAGCACCTTATCGCGGTGCATTGTAGATTGTGACAGCAACCGAATACAGAAGCCTTGGTGGACCGATCGTCAGCTACCACACTGTTCACTTTGCGGCAGCCTGTAATTTAGGGGAATCTCCCTCAGCGGTTTCAAAGGGTAAGCTACAATGGTGCCTTTTAAATATTCACAGTCCCATCAAGCAGACACCATCACTTGTTCTGGTCAAGTAGGATGCCAGACCTGCCGCAGAATTACCTAGTTCTGTAAGTTCTCAAACAGCTTTTATAGTACTATTCAACCTTAAGTATCAGATTTACGAATTTTCCATCTTTAAATTCCCACAGTAGCCCCCTAAAGCTATGCTAAACAATCTGCCTTCCAGACATATTCACAAGTAAAATAAAAAAACATTAGGGCTGCAAAGGTACGTTTTCAACGTGTGCCATTCGGTTACATCATTTTTTTGTTCAGTACTCACAATGAAACGAATGAATACATTTACTGACATGGGTGGAACCTAAATTCACTGGCAGATGTTCAACAAGGAAACATTATGCTAACTGTGGCCGTCATGCGAGTGTGTGTACGACCGGAGCACGGCAGAAACAGCCTCTGCAAGTTAGTCTCCCCTTGGCATTTAAGGCGCTTTTGGCAGGAAATTCAGAGCGGGCAAAAAAAAAATAAACTACAGCTATTGGGTGTTTATTACATGAAATATGCAGCCATACGAACAAAGAGGACCAAGTCCAAATTGTGTTTGTTGGGCTCCCATTTCCTGTCCGCAACATCAATGTTTTTTCTGCGTACCAATTCCGCCTAGTACACCTTTTTTGCTACTCCCGCCGCGCAGCAGCGTAGCGCGCATACTCTCAGCATCCTAATTCTTAGTACTTGCGTATACCCTTAAAATGATGTTGAATAATGACTTACAAACATTTCAAGTTACGAACGGCTATTCGGAACGTATCTCGTTTGTAAGTAGAGGAGCGTCTGTACTGTTTAAATAAGTTGACATACGTAAACCAAACCAAAGGCAAAGCAACTGTTCCTAATTGTGCTTGAAGTTTTAATAAAGAAAATCTTACATTCTTTCCCTGCTGTACCGAAACTGCACCGAACCGAGAGTCCAAAACAGGTGTATATCCAACCGTGAATTCGGTGTACCATCACACCCATAATGTATATATGTCTGTTAGGGATGGGCCGATCCACATTTTTTCAGTTCCGATCAGATTCCGATACACAACTGCCAATTTCGATACAGATTCCGATACAAGAACAATTTAAACAGCCTAACTGCACTGCACACACCTAACTATGTATGTGATTCAGGTGAACTTAGCACGTTTGTTGTGGGAAACAAGACTCTCCCTGTGTGTGATACCCCTTTCACATACGACACCCTTTAATGTATCAAGTAAAAAACACGGGTTAGATCATTTTTCATCCAAAGTCAGTCTTCCATAATGGTATTAACGCGCGTCACGTACCCCCAACTGATATCAGTGCAGTGAAAAAAGGGGGAGAAGCCCCCACCCCCATCCTTCTCAACCACAATAATCTTATGTTTTCGCATTCACACTGGAGAAGTGTCAGAAAGTTACATCTAATGTTACTGGGACGCCAGGGGATGGATTAATGGGTCAAATTTACTATTTTGCTCCCATTCCCACACCATAGCGGTAAAATAGCGATTTTGGGGTGCGTGTGTGCGAGAGAGAGAAAATGGGGTGTAAGAGAGCGACGAGACAGAAGCGTCATCACCACCACCAAACTAAATGCCTGCTCTGTTTACCTAACTCGTCTTTTTCTGTTCCTTGAAAAATACCTAAACTAACTCATTTTATTAGAGCTTTATAAGATTGCCTGCTATGAAAACACAATATAGATTATTAGTGCTGTTAATATGATTGACTGGTTTGATAGATGTTTCTTTTTTTTGCTATGGCAAGCTGCCAGGGAAAAATGTCACCAGTGGGAACACTGGACCGTCTAATGCGTGAAACAATCTGTGACCAATCTGCAGCGAGCAATGGGCAGGGCTGAACTGGCCATACCCAGCATTTTCACTGTGGGCCAGCAGGTTTGGGAACTGGCAGAATTTATTGTGGGGGACCCCAAAGTCCAGGGCTGATCCCAGTCCAGCCCTGCCAATAGGTTAATAAACACTCAATAAAACAAGCACACAGGCCTCTGACAACTGAAGTATAACAAAGATTCCCTGCAACAAGAGACAGCTTCGCCTTTATGGAAAATGGTAAGGCATTTGCGAGTAAACAATTAATTTTGTCAGCAGAATTTTACAACAAACTCTAGCAAAAGTATTTAAGTTGAAAGGTTTGAAATATGTTTAACCCAGCTTTTTAAATACAAGGTTAAAATGTCAAAAACATCAGGTCATCATGGCAATCATTCATAGTAATTCAAATTTTCACTCTTCATATTACTGACCGTTAAGTTTCTTTAATTCAAATCGACTACGTTTTAACCAAGTAGTGCACCAATCCAGATGAGTACAGTTGAATTGTTGTTGTGATCAACACAAAACTTTTCCAGAGACAAAACAAAAGAGGGCAGTAAAACCTGTTATTTTACACGTTATCGGCACTTTAGATTTAGTTGCACGTGATCTGACTTACCTTGCTCTGTGGTGAGGGGGTGATGGCAAAGCGAGAGCTTGCGGCTGGCGATTTGCTCGGAAGCTCCACATCACTGTCGCTGCTTTCGCCACTAGGGGAGCTGTGATGCTCTGGAGGTGAAGGTTGGTTGTCCGCTGCAGTTACCTGCGAGACCACCGACCAATCCGTGTGCTCGGATTGCAAAATCTCCGCAGGAAGCTGCGACAAGTCCGAATGGTGAGACACCTCATCGGTAGAAGTATGATACAGGCTAGACTGGATGCTGTCAAACACAGTTGTAGAGATGGACGTGGGGGTTAAGAGATTCTGGGATGCTTCATGGGTATTTTCTGCGGGAACTTCGATCTCAGCTAAGGCCTCTTCGTAAGAGATGTGAGAGTGCATGAGAGGAAAGGAGGCGGACAAGCAGGGCTTCACCCGTACGTGTTCAATGACAGGGGCAGCCAGAGTGTCGGATGCATACGAGGACGGCTCGCTGTTACCAGGATTGGTGTCAATCAGCTTCTCACAAGCGACTGCAGATACAGGCACAGAGCCTGTGCACGTAACGGTTTGGGAAAGGCACTCTGCAGACACCATACCGGCCCCACAGGCGGGGCTGCCAAGCTCTGGGGAGGTGCTGTGGTCTGCTTCCACGCTCTGTAACCCCCCGCCTAGAACAATAGGTGAATGTTTGAGAAGAGGGGTGTCATCCAAATTCAAGATAAAGAGCTTGGAATCAACAAGACCAGAGGAAGAGGAACCACCTAAAACGCAAACTTCGGTTTTCACTTCCTCTCCCCGAAAAACAGCTTCATCATCCACTTTCTCCTGTAACGTCTCGACTTTGGACGTGACCATAGACGGGAGAGTCAGGCAGGAGTGATAATCAGAAGCCTGCTTTTCAAGTGTGGATATCATGCAGATGTCATCTGAGAACACCTCACTTTGCACAGTTAACTCTGGCGCCTCTCTGATCATCAGATCTGCTGGATGAAAAACAGAAGGCGAACCACTCTCCTCAGAGACGCAAAAGGCTTCTCCAGGCAGGTGAACAGGTGAACATTTAGCAGACACTTCATGTCCTATTGAATAAATCGGTGTGTTAGCAGGATTTTCATCTGTTATTTGAGGCTCACTCTTGCTGTCGTCATTGACTAAGGGAGAGCTGGCCTGTTTGAACTCAAGAACGGCAGCCGAAGTCAGTGTTTTGCCTGTGCAGCATGCGGCACCCCTGTGGGCCTCTGTACTCGATTCCGTCTCTTCCACATGAAGGCCACTGCCTTTTTCTCTTTTCCCTAACAGAATTTCTAAGCTATCTTCTTTGGTCTCCATCTTGGCCATCTGTAAATCTTTCCTGGACGGAGTCCACATTTCTTGAACCAGGGAAGTCTGAAACACACAATACTGCCTTTAGTACTTGGACAATCAGGTTAACATCAGGAACTAAACAAGTTAACACAAATTTAAGCATCAAAGGCAAGGAGATAAATCACCTTTGGATATACTTCAGTTTTGGGTAAGCTTTGCTCCTGCAGACCCCTGGAGTTACTGCTGCTGGATAAACAGGGTGACGGTAAATGGTTTTCAAGCTCTTTCCCAGTCGATCTTTCCTCTGAGGTTACAGATGGTTCTTTCAAATTCTCTGTATAGATATCAGAGGGAAAGACGCGTGTCTGGCTATCATAGTCATTTTCACCTATGATTACCACCTCGGAATCGACCTCTTGGTCTCTCTCTTTCCGGCTATAAATAATACTCTCGAATCCTGATTTCTGCACAGCCAGGTCACATATTGACTGATTGGGACCGACAAGATCAGTGTGGAAATCCTTGTCTAGAAGGAGATTCAGATTTGCTGCCCCTTCAGCGCAAATTCCGGTTTCATTAGCCCTCAACGAACACTCTGCTGTTTCACTGGAATCCACAGGCTTGGGCATCAAGCAGCTCTCAGCAACCTCTCGCTCTGCAAATTCCAACCCTGACTTGTCGACTGCAGTAGGTTCTCTCTGGACCAAACTGTCCAGAGTGCTGTGAAGAAGGTTGACGGGAAGACCTGATTTACTCTGTGAAGTGGGGGTGCTTTGCAAGCCAAGACTGGGTTTGAGGTTTTCGTGAGGGTGTGTCTGTGTGTCAATATCCTCGTCTGCTTGGCCCTTTTCCAAATGCACTTTGCTGTGGTAGCAGTAACTTTTCTGGGGACTGACTCCTGTGTCAACTGCATTATGGGACGCTGGGTCTCCATCCCCAGTAAGATTATATTCCGCAGTCCAGCATTTGCCTGTCGGTTGAGGAGAATGAGGCCCGTCTGTACAGGAACCCCCAGGTACAGCAGACAGCTCAGGGCTGAGGGAATATTCTCCAAGGGGCCACTTATTTCCACCGAATGTTGACTTCTCACTTTCACTCTCCACTGTTGCTGGAACAGTCTGCTCCCCTGCGTCCTGGTTTCTGTGAGCACACTGGCTATCTTGCTCTGCGTTCTGTAATTCCCACCCAGATGCTTGATCAGGCTCTTTTTCAGTGACCTGTCTGTTGATGTCAGGGTCCAGAAAATTTTGACCAGAGACCTTTGTTGCCGTGCTCTCGGATGAGAGTTGGCTAGTCTGCTGCGTCTTATCCTGTCCAGGTGCCTGGGACTTATCCACGTCCACAGTTTCTGAATGGTCTGCACTGAAACTAGAAGTGGCCAATAAAGGGGCGCCTGCAGAGTCAGAGTGGCTGAGATCACACAAGCCCCCTTTGTCTGAAGGCTCCAGATCCAGTTCCTCTCTGCTTGCGGTGTCCACTCGAGGGTCCCATCCTGCTGTCTCGAGAAGCTGTAATGGTGCCTCAGTCCCCTCTCGACTGACAGGACTACCGCTCGCTGTGTCGGTCCGCCTGTCTGTGTGGTCGACTGGAGCCATGTTAGTGTCTCCTTGGGGGATGCCCGGAGTAGCATGCGCATTAAATGCCCACGAATCTGCAGGTCTGTCTGAAGCAGGCTGTCTAGTCTGAACGTCTGCAAGGCTTCGGCAGTCCGTGAGCTCAGAGTCAGCCAGTCTTTTCTGGATACTGTCAGTTTGAGAATCCAGAACGGGCCCTTGTGCACCGCTGTCCATGGTACTGCCGCTGGGCTGGTCGGTGAGCTGGCTAGCAGGGGCGTGCGTGCTAGTCTTCTGCTGAGGCGCAGTGCTGGCTGATGGGGTGTGGAGGGCAGCTGCGGCCGGCTGCAGGGCATGCTGGGGTGGCCCGGCCACATTCTGGGCAGCCAGTGGAGCGCCACCCAGCACAGCCACAGCTGGGGGGGGAGGCAACGGGACAGCCTCTTCCCCAAAACTCCCGTCTTTGGTCCTACTTCCACAACACACTGCACCTAAGGGAGACACCAAACTGGTCAGACATGGGCAACCGGGCAAAAACAGGCTTAGTCCGGTAGAAATATGCAGACCCCGGATGAGAAGTTAAACCGGGTCCGCTTACCATTCCACAAAGCCAACCAAAAAAAATAAATCCATCCCTTTTTGGGGTTGGGGCACTTCTGCAACATTAAAAATACTGTGACATCTTGCAGGACAAAAGTAGTTAAGAGCAGGAATGAGCAAAGCGCATGAGAACACAGGCAAACAACCAACGCTCTGACCACACAGACTCACACCCACACACACCAGAAAAGGCATCATCTGACAGAAGCCTTCTAGTTCACACTAGGGTACCAGCTCATTAGCCAGCCCTTCAGAACCCCCACTCTTACATATGGGCTTCCTCTGATGCGCAACGTCGGGTACAAGCCACCAACTATCAGTCTTACAGCAACCCGCCTGGAAACACATGACTGTGACTAGTTACCTCTGCTCCCTAGTCTGGCATCACAAATGGGTTATTGACAGCTTAAATAAATAACCTTGATTCATTTCAACACACTGTAGCCACAGGAAGACCGAAACCCCCTTAGGTGCGTACAGATTTCTTGGGTCAATCCTGACGATCACACAGCAGCCTGCTTTAAAGGCCTGCCCCACTGCTGGGAGGGGCATTAAAAATATGAATCAAGTGCATCACCTCCCCCCCCCCCACTCCACAGAGTACGTACTACACTTGGGAGTCAGTAATGAGTTAGAATAGAAGCTGCCGCGGTTCTCACCTGACTGTGGTGTTGGACCAGGGTCAATGCTTTCCACTTCCAGGATGGTGAGTTAAAGGACCTCTGCTTCTACAAAAGGAGACGAATTTGGCATGTGATAAGACCTCTACCAAAATCTATTTGATTCTTAAAGCAAGCTTAAATATGTTTAGCTGGAAAGAGAGACTACACAGCATAATAAAACAGCAAGAATCCTACAACCCTGGTTTTACATAACCATTATATCAGGTATTCAGAAAAACTAACGGTAAGATTATATGGGTTGTCCCAACCCTTCCTACATCACAATGTCTCAATTACTAGATTTGATGAAGCTTAAACAGAAAGAAGATTTCAGTGTGTGCATCCACGCACATTTTTTTCTCCATGGAGCAGATTCAAACACAATGTTTTTATACAATCCTCAATTCATCAGAACAAGTTGCAGTCCAGATTACTATTAAATATCCAATTTATCCTTGCGATTTATAATGGGTATTTTACATGATGTCAAACTGGTATAAATGTGTCATGCAGCCATATTGCTAAATAGCAATATGAATTCTGAAAAAATAGCCAAAGAATGACATTACTTCCAGGTGAACATGCTGGCAAAACTCAGGAAGCAAATCGGCACTTTAGCACACAACACAAAATTAACACAAACTAGAGGCTTCCATACGCACAACATAAACACGTTCATGTACAACAAAGTCTTGCAAAACTGCTTTTTCTGTCTTTTCAAACTGTGAAAAAAAATGCAAATGATCAGGTGACCCTACATATCCAACAGGATAATCATGTGTGTGCTGTAATGGAGTGCTATATATCCCTAAAGGCGCATCCTTTGCATTGTGCCCAGTGCAGCCAGCGACAGGCTAAAAGGTCGCTATGCCCTGCACTGGATAAGGAGTGTAAAAAATACATGGAGGATAATCTATTTCACAGTGTAGCAACAGTTCATTTAGCAGCACTGAGTCTTTAAGGGCTGGCCATAATATACATCACTCACATATTATATACACATATCACAGACATATACACATATCAGTGATCAAATGTCTCATTCTGATTACATAGCAGCCTTAAGCCACCTGCGTCTGTAGAAAATAATGCATAAGTAGTGTTTCTTTACCCACATTCTACAAAACTGAATTAACTTTTTTTGCATGCAAAACAAGAATAGTTATGGAACCACGAATGCTACTTATGAAGAGCTATAGGCAATTCCTGAGTGACTTCCACTTTTCACATGGTCATGTCCCTTTAAATTTTAAGTTCCCCTTTCTCAGCACCAACAAATTCATTCATACTAAAGTGTAACACAAAATTGTATACATAATTGCATATTCTCTCTCTCTCACGTACACACACACACCTAAGGGTTGGGCAATAGAACAGTTTACCAAGATCAATTGCAACTGGGCCAATGATAAGCATTTCGATACATGATGCAACACTACATTTACTTTTATTTAGCAGACGTTTTTGTCCAAAGCAACGTACCAGCAAGGCAAATAGTACATTATAAACATACAAACGTTGAGGAGTCAACTAGGTATAAACATGGCTAGGCTGAGATTCCAGTAAAAAGTTACGAGTTACTTAACATCATTATGATAACAAAAGAACAAACCAACGAGCATCTATGACGTGACGCCTTCATGTTTGGAGGCCACAACCGTACAACAACAAAAACCCATGTAAAACAAAGCAATTTCACCCTGAACAACATCTCAATGCTGTCTGTATCTCGCATTTCTTTGTCAATTAACTGTCTCCATCAATTATAATGTGGTGACTTGTCGGAATCACACTGTATGTGTTATACTAGCTGACAAAACCTGAGATTATATGAGCATTTCCACAATAGCTTCCATCAAAAAAATCCTAATCATACACCTGAACTTAAAACCTAGGAGCATGAAGCAGTTAATACTCACATAACTTCCATTAGAGAGAGAAAAACTTATCAATGTGGAGGTCACAAAAGTATGTAGACTGATGCTGCTTCCGACAAACTGAATTAATATGAAGCCTTTCCTTATTGTAATATGGAATTAAATTTGGTGCCTGCTTTGCCTCAGCAAACACACACATGCTTTTCTGTCGAGGATATCAGACATGCTTCAGAATGCACGCTGCATCCATATTAGCCAAGGGAAAGCAGATTTCTCATCCTTCCCCCAAGCAATTTAATACAGAGTTTGGACCGCAGCCTCCCAGAAACTGGGTAGTTTCTTGGTGATTTTGAAAATCATTTTGCATATTTCGCCAAGCATTGTAAATCTAAAAAATTAAAGGAGTACAATAATTTGAGATAGCATAACACACTACGATCAAAGACAAAACTAGGATACAAGAAAATATAGGCACATAAACAGGGACATCTGTCCTTCACTAGTGTGAAAAACTGGTCATCTTTGCCAATGGTTCATACCTCCCAGCTACCAGAAATACTTCCACCCCATCTGAAAGGGGGGTGACCTGAAGATTTCACTGAACTACAGACAAAATGGTGAAAGAGAAGGATCTGAATAAATACGGGATCTGGATACTTGGCACATCTTCACGCATTTTTCAATAAGATAAAATTACAACATCAGAAACGTCTTGGGAAACAATATTTGAAAGGATGAATGAAAGTTTCCTTCAACCTTATTGGTCTCCAAATGTTACTGAACAACATGAGGTAAAGAGGCTTTGTTTGGAAAGTCAGATGCAGATTTGGGGGGTGTTCCACAAAGTAGAATGTCTGTTAGCTGGGTTAACTTAAACTAGACGGAATGCTCCTTAACTCTTATTGGATGATACTGACTTCTAGTTTACGTTAACCCGGCTAACTAAAAGAATTCTACTTTGTGGAACACCCCCCAGGTGGATGCACAAATGCTGTGAGCAGAACTCCACAGTACAGATTAAAGTCAGGAACTTGCACTGCTGGACATTTCCATTCTGTTCTACAAAAATATTTATTAATTCGATGCATTCTGTTGAACTTGTTGTACAGTTGTCCTTTAATCCCTGCAACAAAAAACTATTAATGTATTGATGTACTAAAACCCAAATTAGTTAACCTGGCCAAAACATTTTTTCTGGGCAGATTATGCTTGACTCAATCTAATGTGTCCCATCACATTAACATTTCAGAATCACTAACATGAATGCAGTATCTTTCTGTGGATAAATATCTCACCTACACAACTGTCAAGTGGATAAGTTACATTTTGGTTCCAGTTAAGTAATACTTTGAAAATAATTAAACACCCTTCATGGACATACGAAAGGTGTGTAGACAAGGTGCTTACCAATTTACTCAAATTGCAGACTTTGACTTGGAACAGGGGTATACATTATTAAAACTACAAGATGTCACACAGCTTTTCAATCTTTAATCAATACCTATTTTATTTTAAGTTTTTGAACCCACTTAATGTATACTTCCTGATGTTTTCCACAAATAATGCATTCAATACACAAACCTAATTACAATCAATTCAGCAGCCAAATTAAAGGTTCTTTCCAGAAACCTGAAGCATTTTTTTAAATGTTCTAAATCCATCCCCAGCAATGATGCTCAAATACATTCCTGTAAAGTATAACTGGCACAATTTTCTGAATCTTGACAATATCTGATTAACACTGATTTGGTTTAATTATGACCTGATTATTTTTGTGATTCCTATACCATCTAATAGTATATCGTAATTAAATTAACTGAAGAAAAGAACAATTTCCGTCATAAACACAGAGAGACACACAAGCAATCTAGATACACTAATGAAACTGCAGGAGCAACCCAAAATGCCCAGAGCAGCCCTTCATAACACTGTGAGATTCTGGATTCAAACCCCACATCCCTGGGGCCATGAAGCAATGGTACCCCCCAAGGGCAACTGTTTGAACGGCCTTGTTCTTGCACAACACCTGGGGCTCTCTTTCATTCCTTAACACCCAAGCAAAAGTGGTCTTGATGCATTTACTACAAATTTTCTTAAAAGCTTAACATTCATTAACCTTTTCTGGCTTGTTCTTAAAACATTATCTAGCTCTTTTAAAAAGCAACCAAAATTTTAAAAATTATCAGCAACAATATTCAATCTATGAGCAGGTAAACTAACAATATCGGGGCAAAGTCTTTACAATTACAGAACATGACAACCTGTGATCTCAAGCAGCCGATGAGCAGTTCGAGGATGCCAACGATGAAACCAAAAACGAAACATATGACCAGACTTGTGCATCATTTATATTAAGCATATCTGGTCATCTTGAAAACATATTTACAGTAGAAAGATTACAATTACAGTGACTTAATCCAACAGGCAAAAGACCATAAAAGGACGGAGGGAGGGCGGATATTTAGAGGAAATCGGAAGGGGGTTCTCCATTTACTGGAGCCCAAAAAAACATTAACAAATGAAAAGGTTATACCACAATTAACCACTAATATACCAGCTTAGAACACTATGTTAAATGACATCTACCCATAAGAAACAACATCCATCACAACGGCAGGACATTCTCGTAAACATATTAATAAACAAATGATAGAATATCCAGAAGCTGTTTGCAAAATCATCCAATTTCACACAGAATCTAAAGACTAAGGAGGCTACAAAACATTCATGGAAATAGAATTAAACCAACTTCGCTCTGCTAAAACAAAAAGCTACTTTGTGTGTGGACTCCGTGCAGCAGAGTTCACCTTCAGCATCCAGCAACCTCACGCAGGCCCTGAGAGGAGCACCACTGTCACATTCATGTCATTTATCCTTGTTGTGTTGCTATACATCTAACCTGTCACTTCTCTCTGTATGCTGAGAAAGGTTCGTAAGCCACACCTGCTGGTCAACAGATAACTACTTACATGTTCATTGGTGTATATACATATACGTATATATAAATATGCATACAGCAGCTAAACTCCAGGGGCTTTCCCAGATGTGTTGAAGGAGGGCATAGGACAGTCACTGTTATTTTTCTAATTAAAATGCATTTTTTTCACTGTTGTTTTTATCCAAAAGTACGCGATGCAATTCTGTGAGACAGCAAGCAATCAATTTCAAACTAATGGTGACCAAGTTATTTTAGCCAGTTTTGTACTTAATAAGGTTCAGTATTAAGGTTTTTCCATTTGTGTTGCTCTTGCGTTTCATTGAATATTGAGTCCATACATGTGAATTCATCTGGTCAACACTGAAAAAAAATTCTTAGTGCTACATCCACTATTTCATATGAAAGAGAACCTATAGGAATGATGTAATCTGTCGTTCCCTGAATATGCACAGTACTTACAGCAAAACTGCATTCTGAATGGACCTGATCAATATTCCATAATATTTCAGAGTTCTATGAGTGAAGCATATATACAAATCTCAAAGGGCTGGTTCCGGTTAAATGCAAAACGGTTAGACACACGATGATAATCCTAACATGCAATTAAGGCTCTCTTCAAATGTTTTCCAGCAGAGAGCCCACCCCCAAAATGAGTACAACTTAGGCTTCTGCATTACCATAAAGCATGCACCAGTCGGTGTTTCTTATACTTATGGCATATTTTCCTCAAAATGGGAAATAAAGGGAATGGGTGATGCTGAGATCAGCCCTCCTACAGGCACCCTGAGAGATGACAGCGAGCCCACACACTGCCTACTTCAGAGTGGAAAGGGGCACGCCGCAATTCACGCAGCCCGTTACACGCCGTAAATAATGGACCACGGGCGTGCATTACGGGCCAGTCTGCGCTCTCTCCGCCAACACCTGCTAGTAAAAAGGAAACAAAGTCCGCCGAGTGATGCCATTAACTTTAACAAAGGGCCCCCGGCTCCCACAATGCCTCCCCATACGGCGATACAGCGGCGCCTTTTCCCAGCCACCTCATGCAGTCCGTATGAAACGCAATAACCGAATTGTTCATCAGTGTTGATTAATTTTATAACACTGCGGCGGCTATCGAAGAAGCGTCACGGCACGGCACGGCTATCGTCAAAGCCCGAGCAGGCGCATCCTCACCTCGGCCGCAGGCCGGTACCCAGCTCGGCGTGGGCCGGACAGCTTTTCCGCGTAAATACAGCAGAGCAGGTCGAGCCGATAAGCCGATGCAGCAGTAAGGGCAGCCCTCCCCCGTCCCCCTAAACACGTACATGTATCGATGGTGTCGGTCGGCGCCCGCCCGCCCGCCACGCCGCCTCGGGCCCCCGTCTCTCCGTACCCGGTAAACCAGAATCGCCGGTAAAAGTTTCCGCGGCCGGACAATGAGGCGCGACGTCGCGCGCGGATCGCGCGCCGCACCGCCGTCCCCCCGGCGCGCGGCTCAGCTTACGTAACCTGCCGGCTCTCGGAAGCTCATTTCGACGCGATTGATGCGCCTCGGCGCCGGCAGCGGACGGGCTGCATCTCCCACCAGGCCTCCGCGGAAAGCGTGGGGCGATCGCCTTAAACCCGCTTTCCGACCGACCCGGTTAACCGGGAGCAAACCCCCGGCGTGACGTCACGAAGCGGGGTCAAACGCGACCCCGCAAGAACCGGCACTGCCGCCGTTATCGAACCGCCTCTCCTTCTAGCCAAGCATGTTGGTACACCAGAAACTGCAGAATAAAAACAACGACGAAAAAATTATTAAAATCGCGTATTTTGTCATTGGGTCGGCTGGGGTGACTCTAAGGAGGTTTAAGCGACACGGCAACGCTCCTGCAGAAATGACAGTAAAGTATACCAACGAGTGAAGGCTCCCGCTTTCGCAAAGTCACTGTCAGGAAAAGGCGCAACGTCTCAATTACACTTTCATCGCCAATGCAATTTTTCAGAATTAGATAAACGACATATCCAATACTGTAAGGGACAGACAACGTGCATCACCGCACCACTGCTTCGGAGCCCCCCTGAACACCCCCCACCCTCCTCCCTCTCGCTCGTCTCCCGGTCGCCGCCGCCATCTTAACTTTTCTCCTACCTGAAATGTCCAACCAAATTTCTTTCACTAAAAAGTCGATGAAGAAGCCGTCATCCACCTGAAATCGCACTCAATCCGCAACGGGGCCACTCAGATCTGTCTCTCGGTACCCAACGACATGCTCGTGGGACCGGGGGAGCGTGAAAAAGTGCCGGATGAACGAGTGCGGGGTCTAGCTTACTGAATATAGCGGTTGTGGGGAGGAGACTTCAGACGGAGCGAAATGGTGGAAAAGCCGCAGATGACAAAGTGCTGACAACGAAACCTCGCGATACTTCCGCGAGCCCGCCACGGTGGATGTCTGTTCTCATGCTTTTGGCATGATGGGAACACTAGTCCGCAAGACCGTAGTTCCCAGCCCGATCCCTTGTTAGTTACCTGTTAGTAAAATAAACCATAAATACTCCTGCTAGTACGCGTCCAAGTGCAATGGGCTTATAATAAACATGTGAACTATCATCAGTACTATCTCAATTGTGCATAATATTATTGCTAATCACCCAACCTTGCACTGCGTTTTAGTTGTGTGTGTGTGTATACATAATATATATATGAAATGTGTATTTTTGTTTGGTTGCTTGCTTGGATGGCCATTTATTGAGCTCTGACAGTCTCCAAGGACTACATGTATCTGTGGTATAAAAAAATTAGTTTACAATTAAATTACAAGGTGACAGTAAAAGAACAACAGTTGGGAAAACAGTTGTCATTTCAGACAAGGAACCTTTCTTTACAAAACCTGTAAAATTGTTGGTCTTTTCTTTCTGGTATAAAGAAGGGTCAACTTATAACTAATAAATTTTGAATGGAAAATCAGATGAAATGAAGAGTCGATGTTTAATGTGGCAATGTAGCCACAGATAAACTGGAAGAAAAAGGCTATGGTAATGTTCTGGTTATCATCACATTAGAAAACTGCCTATTCATTCTTACTTTTGAAAATACAACTTTTTTATGAATATATAGTGAAGTTATTCTGAGGGAAGACAATTTCTGATAATTGCACTCAAAATTCCATCTGGAGTTTTAAATGAGAGAGGTTCTGTAATGCCTCCCCCCAGCCAGAACACATCAGGACAGCATCTTAGTTGCACATACACCTATCAATTTATTTCCTACACTATTCCGTTTGAGTACTGTGTACTATTTACACTATGGGTGCTGTCTCTACATATCGCCTTTCTTTTACACTAGTCTGTGCACTTCAGTTAACTCAGTTTTGTATGCAAAGAAAAAACATCTTGTAGGATAAATAAAGTACATCTTATTGTTTAACAGTTTTTGTGACGATTTGCAGTGACCTACAGAAGCTAAGATATCCCACGAAAATAATTTTAGGACCTTATGTAACGGAAAAGCACTAACAGTACATGGTAAAAACATCCAAGATGACAGTCAATTAAGCCTTTATTGCCAGCATTGGGTGTTACAATAATCTGGTAGGACACTCCTCCAAAGTTTATTAGAAAATGTTTCTTCTCTGTGTAACCTAACAGTATTTTGTAATCAGCTGTAATTATCAAATCTTCTGTAGCACATTAAATAAAATATATGTAGGGGATGTAGTTAGATACTACGGGCCCCCTGGCAAAGTGTCACTTTGGGCCCCTAGATTTATATTGTGGGGCCCCTATAAAGTGCTGGACCCCTGCCAGGGTATCCTTAACCATCCAACGCTCCTGGATCTATGCCCATGGTATATTACAGCACATCATGATAATGAGAAAGATTATTACTTTGAAGAAAGTTTAAAATTGTAGTTGCCAACAGTGGTTTGTGTGCCCTGCAATGGGTTGGCACCAACCCTGCATGGTGCCCATTGTTTCCCCTGCAACCCTGCATAGGATAAAACAATATAGAAAGAATGAATGGAAAATAAAAACCTCCTTCGGCATTTCTCATATTAGTGTGCTAACTTTTGCCAGTACTCAGAATCATGTTTCTTCCTAGCTGTCATAAGCACAGCACATCGTAGCAATCAGATCACTTAAGAGATTTAAGTCTACTAAATAAATTTGAAACAGGAGAAGATGCCTTCAGAAGCACAATAATGTATTCTCTGAGCCACCTCAGCCGCCTTAACCCCTCCTCCTATCCAAACCTTACTCCTCCCACACCCCCTAACCTCTGCAATTTCTAGAATTACTGAATGGATCAACTGGAAATGCAAATAAATGTTTTTTTACCTGGATGCCCTTCCTACTCGTGTGGTTAAATCCTGTTTACTATCCTTCTCTTCAGTTAGAATTGACATGATACAGTCATGTGAAAAAATTTGGATACCCCATTAAATATTTAATTCTTTATTAAGAAATATAAAAATATCAACATTAATTCTTCTTTAAAATTATATATATAGATTAAGGTGATGTAATTGCATCACCTATGCAAAAACAAGAAACAAATTCACTAATTTAACACAGGAAATTAACTGAGATGCCAATTCCTACTGAGGAATAAGTTAGGACACCCTGTTCCCTAATAGCTAGTATTTCCCCCGTCGGCTGAAATAACCTCAATGAGACGGTTCCTATAACCATCCATCAGTCTCTGACATCGACTGGCAGAAAGTTCCCTGAATCCGTCCTCTGCCCCCACCTATCGTCGTTGTTTCCGTCCTCTGCCGCCACCTGTCGCTGTTGTTTCCGTCCTCTGCCGCCACCTATCGCCACTGTTTCCGTCCTCTGCCTCACCCTGAATGCGTCCTCTGCCGCCACCTATCGCCGCTGAATCCGTCCTCTGCCGCCACCTATCACCGCTGAATCCATCCTCTGCCGCCACCTGTCGCCGCTGTTTCCATCCTCTGCCGCCATGTATCACCATTGTTTCCGTCCTCTGCCGCCACCTATCGCCGCTGTTTCCATCCTCTGCCGCCATGTATCACCATTGTTTCCGTCCTCTGCCGCCACCTATCGCCACTGTTTCCGTCCTCTGCCGCCACCTATCACCGCTGTTTCTGTCCTCTGCCGCCAAGTATCGCCATTGTTTCCGTCCTCTGCCGTCACCTATCGCCGCTGATTCTGTCCTCTGCCGCCACCTATCGCCGCTGTTTCCGTCCTCTGCTACCACCGATCGCCGTTGTTCCCGTCCTCTGCTGCCACCTATCGCCACTGAATCCGCCCTCTGCCGCCACCTATCTCGGATGAATCCGTCCTCTGCCACTACCTATCGCCATTGTTTCCGTCCTCTGCTGCCACCTATCGTCGCTGTTTCCATCCTCTGCTACCACCTATCGCAGCTGTTTCAACTTTGGGGTGATTTGTCTCAAAATTGATCAGGTCCAGTCCTTCACGCTTACAATGTGCCTGCAAATACTTTTTGAGTTGCCACAGTAAGAAGATCAAGCATCTGAGGCTGAGGCTGTCCTTCTCTTTATTATTACAATGCAGTTCTGCTTCAATTTTGGTGCAATTTATCTCAAAATTTGGTAACTCTCATATCTTCACTATTGTTTCATTTTGCGCACAATAAGAAGATTTTCAAAGTGTGTGAGCAGCTTTGAAAAATGTGTTAGAGCATTTTCAAAGCAGAGGTACTATTTTGAGAATAGTGCATAAGCAATCGAGACAGTGAAAGCCCAGCTTTGTCTGACTTGTCTCAATGTGATCAAGTTCACCAGATCTGTGCCGTTCATTCTTGTGCCGCCACTGACTGGGACTACTGTAAGGCTAAGAAACACAATTCAATTTCCCCACAATCATTTTTGCTGACAGGTATGAAGGTGCTCCGTTAATTTTGATGTGATTCATCTCAGAATTCAATCACTTCCAGATCTTCACCCATTGTATCTGAAAGGTTTGAAAAAGATTCATCAAATACTTTTAGAGTTACTGTGTTCACAAGACCAGATGAACACAGCCTCTCCTTTCTTTGCTGCTACACAGTGCTGCTGCTTTCTTTCTGCGACAATCTGCTGTATATCTTCATCCACATAGTATTTTCTGAAGTTTTTACAATTGTTTACACATATTTTTTAAACTAAGCTCATTTTCTCAACACGCTATATACAAACTCACTAACAACACAAAAGCAAATCATCTGGCATCTCTTACAAAATGAAACACTGCAATCAAAACTATGTAATTCAGTATCAAAATGGAATTTTAGCATCAAAATTATACAGTACATGCACCATTTGTGTATATTTTTCAGAGAATAAAAGTCGGGTCATAGGTAACGGTCCACTAGGCAGCTTTCAAGACAGAGCAAGTCTCATGTCAAACACATCTCAAACACTCAGAAACAAACAAAAAAAAAAGACAGGTACGAAATACAACAACGAACAATGTATATATCCAAGGAAAGGCAGTTTAGGCTGGCGTAACAACAATTGGTGACACCCATGCTGAAGCATCATGCATCAGAAAGTGCATGGAGTTTTTCGGCCATGTAGTGACACATTCGCGGACAAGCCAAGGACAGGGATGTGCGTTTTAGAGTAAGACACAAGCCTGACCTTAGGCTGAGTCAGCTGAGCGTGGCTGAAATGGCGCACGTAGAGGCTCTGTGGCAGGATGGATGCAGAAGACCCAGTGTCAACAACTAAGTCCACTGTGCAGGGTTGAGAGTGGTGGGTTGAAATCTCCACAGTGCATGCAATTTTAGTAGCTGCGCTAGCAGCATGGTCTGCGTTTAGAACTAAAACCTCAGGGAGTTCAACTTCACGTACTTCCTGTGTATTAGGCTGAGTAGAATGACAAACTTTAGAAAAGTGTCCAGTTTTTTTGCATTGCCTGCATGTTGCTGTAGCTGCTGGGCAGTTAGGTGCATTGGCTAAATGAGCATCTGGTCCACAGCGGTAGCATTTCTTTCTTTTCCCATGATTGGCAGAAACATTAGCGACAGTAGCATTCGTCTAATTCTCTCTCCCCTTTCGTTTTGAGGTTTGCTGCACGGCCTGCACTGGGGCCGCGTGCGTATCAGCAATCGCCTTGGCGTGGTCTGCAGCCGCTTCGATTTGAGTAGCCAAAGTTATAGTTCATTGCAGAGTAAGTTCAACGTCCAACAACAGTCTCTCGCGTATTCTCAGGTTGCACGCATGTTCTATCAACTGATCACGTATCATTTTGTCTGTATGGTCACCAAACTCATAGGTTAAAGCAAGGTCACATAGTGCAGCAATATACTGTATGATCGATTTGTGGGGAGTACATTTACGAAAAGCATGGCGCTCTGCCACTGTGTTAGTCTTCGGGATAAAATGCGCTTTAAATGCAATAACAGCAGAATCATAAGTGGCACCTGTGTCCGGCAGGGTGTAGAAGATTCGCTGGCCCTCTGTGCCGTGGCAACTGGCCAGTCTTCTCCCCTCGCCGTTGATAACTAGCAGGTAGTTTTCAAGGATTTGTAGCTACGTCTTAAACGGTACAGCAGGTTCACCGCAGAAACAGCAGAAAAAAAGTTAGACAAGGTACCTTTGCAGCCGTCATCGTTGTGAAAGTAACTATAAATCTCGTCGCCAATTTTGTAGTGTTTTAGTGTAATAAATGACGGCGTGAACTGAATATATCAACCGGTCCTTTACTAGTCACGTTGCAGAACTCATACATACGGGTAACATCCTACGGCTCTTGCTTAAGCTCAAAGCTGCAGGGGTATTAGGAACTATAGCAGCTTGGATCGAAAAACTGGTTAACAGACAGGAAGCAACGGGTAGTTATTAGAGGCACAATGTCACAGTGGGCCTGCATTCATAGTGGGGTACTGCAGGGTTCAATTTTAGGACCACTACTGTTCCTAATTTACATCAATGATATTGACACTAATACATACAATAAACTGGTTAAATTTGCAGATGACACCAAGGTGGGTGGTGTAGCAGATACTAAACTAGCAGCACAGAGCCTACAATGGGATCTTGATTTAATTAGCGACTGGGCTGATACCTGGCAGAAGAAATGTAACGTAGATAAATGTAAGGTAATCCATGCCAGGAGAAGAAATACCAAATACAGATATTTTATGGGTTCCACTGAAATAGTGGTAGCTGATTATGAGAAAGACCTCGGAGTGTATGTTGATGCTTCCATATCCCACTCTCACCAGTGTGGGGAAGCAATTAAAAAGGCCAATAGGTTGTTAGGTTACATCTCAGCCCTGGCTGCTGTCAATCAACTTCTCAGCCAAATCCTGATTGATGGCAGCCCATTCCTGCATAATCAATGCTTGGAGTTTGTCAGCATTTGTGGGTTTTTGTTTGTCCACTTGCAGCTTGAGGACCAACCACAAGTGCTCAATGGGATTAAGGTCTGGGGAGTTTCCTGGCCATGGACCCACAATGTCAGTGTTTTGTTCCCTGAGCCACTTACAGTTTTTCTTGATTGCTTTCACGCAGCAGTCAACTCGAACTCCACATTTTCAAAACAGTTAACACATCGGCCTAAACAGTGGCACTCATGGTCAAAGTGACACATTTTGTTTGCAAAAGGCTCTAACTGTGCCAAAACATTTAAAATATGAAACAAAAGCAAAATTTGCCTTCAAACACCACAACTTGCAAACAAGTGTATGAGCTCTTCCAATCCATCATTACACAACGGACAACAAAATACAAAATACAGCATTCGGTGTGAGTCCCTGCACCATCGCTTGTCATTGTAGCCTGTTACATAGCTTTCATGCCAGTGCCATTTGTTATCTTTCTACATTGGCTGTGTCAAATTTGGCTTCTTGCAAAGAACTGGATCCAGAATCAGAAATGCTTTGATGCAAATTTTAAAGATTCCATAACATTCTTTTTTTCAAAGTGTGGCTGAAAACTGAAATACTGTAAATATTACAAAAAATACATGTAAACCAAAATAACATCTATCAGAGTATAAGAAATTAAGAAAATAAAAATAAAATCTATTACAGTAAAGTATAAAAATCTATTACAGTATAAGAAATAGCCACTATTGATACTCAGTCTCTTCTGTCTTGACAATGGGGCCAGATGGCTTCATCCACATCACATTCAATATCCTCTCTCACAATGCACCAAGGGAAAAATCTTCTTGCATGCCTTATCCAACCTTGACATTCCTCTGCACATATTTCTTGGGCAGCAACATTCAGCAAGGGCATCTGCTCATAGGGATGGTGATCATAAACCTTCCATCTCCAAGCACTGAGGAACTCCTCTATGGGATTCAAAAATGGGGAATTTGCTGGGAGGAACTGCATCATCATATGAGGGTGTACTGCAAACCACTCATTGACAAGGCGAGAGTGGTGGAACGCCACATTATCCCGGATAATGAGGAAGAGTGGCATGCCAGGCCTCAACAGCCCTCTCCCCTCAGGTGGGATCAGCCTATCATGAAGTGCATTCAGGAATGTTATGAGGCGTTGGCATGATGGTCCTGTGTCATGCCTTTTCCTCTCCGGACAATCTTCGTTCTGGATGCCCCAATCAATCGGAAAGGGGATTCATCAGAGAAAATGACTTTACCCCAGTCCTCAGCAGGCCAATCCCTGTACCTTTTGCAGAATATCAGTCTGTCCCTGATGTTTTCTGGAGAGAAGTAGCCCTTCTTGACACCAGGCCATCCTCCAGAAGTCTTCGCCTCACTGTGTGTGCAGATGCACTCACACCTGCCTGCTGCCATTCCTGAGCAAACTCTGCACTGGTGGTGCCCCGATCCTGCAGCTGAATCAACTTT
>JAODKC010000045.1:16930263-16963297 GCA_026777985.1 Mormyrops attenuatus
TTTGCATGAGGCACTCCTTTAGTCTTAGCCAAAAAACACATGGTTAGGTGAATTGGAGTGGAAATTGCCTGTAGTAATTGCCTGTAGTAACTGCCTGTAGTAACTGCCTGTAGTAACTGCCTGTAGTAACTGCCTGTAGTAATTGCCTGTAGTAATTGCCTGTAGCCAGTCTGTGGCTGCCCATATGTGTTACGTGTCCCGCTATCTGGGATGAGCCCCATCTCTGCCACTTGTGATTGGCCCCAGCAGGGGCGATTGTAAGATTTGACCCTTAATAAGGTCGGCACATTCAATCAGGACAAGCACTGACCCCCCCCCCCGCCCCATTTGGCAACAATGGTTAAGAAATGGATAGAAAAATATAGGATATATTCTTGCTAAATGGATTTAGAAAAATACCTCTCAGGGGGCCTGACAATCGCCTATGCGCGTCAGACTCACTGGGCAACACATTATAATACATTATAATTAAAACACTGGGAGTCTTTAAAGTAAATGGTAACAAATACGGATTGAATTTGGAGTAGCTGCAGTGACTTTTACTATATCTTTCACTTCAAAAATTACTGTTCTCAAGTTCAGGAATGAGTTTCCAAACAGACCAGCTGATTCCTTTAACTATTTACAGGTCACATATAAATTGTGTTACATTTGCACTTTTAAAGCACTCATATCGAAACCTTGAAATATGAATCACTCCAATACTTAAAAACAATATGGGGGCAATTCATTTAATCAAATAAAATTTGTCTCCGATGCTGACTGGGACAGGCTCCCCTCCCCACTATCTGCCCCCGACAGCTCCCGTACCCTCCCCTCTATCTGCCCCCGACAGCTCCCGTACCCTCCTCTCTGTCTTCATTCTCCAGGGTATACCACGAGTATTTGGACTTGATCCACTTAATCCACTTATCTCATGGAGACCCTGCATCTTTCCTGGCACTTATTTTAGCTAAATATAAGGAAAGTCT
Organism: Mormyrops attenuatus; assembly: GCA_026777985.1. Taxonomy (NCBI): domain Eukaryota; kingdom Metazoa; phylum Chordata; class Actinopteri; order Osteoglossiformes; family Mormyridae; genus Mormyrops; species Mormyrops attenuatus. The sequence goes on from JAODKC010000045.1 coordinate 16,931,235, forward strand.
AACATCTATAAACTGTTGTTACCTTTCTTGCTTCCTTATCAGTTTCTCATTTTGTAGCTTCCGTCTGCCTCGCATCCCAGTAGCACACTGTTGTGCAGAGTGTAAGTGAAAACCAGTATCCTCACTTTCTGTACCAGGTGCTTTCTATCTAAATGAGTTATGATGTCTCCCACTCAATGTGGTGCTGCTGTGCAGAAGTCAGCCAAAGAAAACGCTTAAAGCTATTTATCTAGATAATAAGTGTATATTTGCTTAGAAAAAACACACAGTCTAACATTAAGTTAACAGTTACACATTAAAAACCAACAAGAAATTTTTCTGTTCTTTGAAAAAGCTACTGATCTTCTTATATAGCTATATGAGCATTGCTTTGGTTGTCACGCCTCTCCTCAAAGGCACCCTAGCCGTTCTATGTATTAGTTATACTTCACCACCACATTTATTAGTTAGTTAGTTAAATATCTTAATGGAGTATTTTTGTTGCCAAACATCTAACGCTCATGGTTTTTATATGGTTAAGGTAACACACTTTGACACTTAATATTGTACTTTACACCAACATGAAGATAATTTTCCTTGACTGCTGAAGAGGCACTTAGGACCATGAAACAGACCCTACCAGGGATAATGAGCGTGTGTGGGGTAACCTATCTGCAATTAGCTCATCATTTAATGGCTAGGACCTATAGCGTTGAAGGAGCTACTTGCTAAAGGAAGGTTCAGGAACACAGGCTTGCACAGCCCAGGGAACACAAGGTAAGGCCCAAGAACGCAGGCGTGCACAGCCCAGGGAACACAAGGTAAGGCCCAAGAACGCAGGCGTGCACAGCCCTGGGAAAACAAGGTAAGGCCCAAGAACGCAGGCGTGCACAGCCCAGGGAACACAAGGTAAGGCCCAAGAACGCAGGAATGCACAGCCCAGGGAACACAAGGTAAGGCCACAGGCAGGAAGTCAGGAAGCCAGAAGGAAGAGGGCAGCTGACACATTCAGCAGGGCTGCAGTCAGTGGTTCCCGAGAAGCCAGAGCAGGCTGATGAAACCTCGCAGCCATCACTGCATCAGCCCGTATTGCGGCAAAGCGCTGACAAAGCGGAAAAGGGGAGGAGGGAGGCATGAAACGAAAGAGGGACAGTCACTATATCACATCAAGGGCAGCTGGACCGGCCTACTGGCCGACAGCCATTTCAGCTCCTCAGGAGATTTACACTCGAGTGGCTGCTAAGATTCCTGGCCAAGCAGGTGCACAGAGGAGGGGGGGGCGTCCCCTGGATCACAGCCAGAGCACAGCTCTGGAAAGGCTCCGATTGCAGCGACTGTCACTGATAGATATGTGTTACAATGGGCAGCGCAGGTCCGCCGCTGTGGAGCGGAGCAGGCTGCAGGCGCATGTGACCAGATAACTGAGAAAGCTTGAGGGTGAAGAAGCCGACAGCAGACAGACTGCAGGGGGCTCATTAATCCAGCAGTTCTCTGGAGCAGGCTTTCCTGAGACCCTGCCTGAGTAAGGCAATCACTCAATGCAGCATCTCCAACAGCTATATATCCTTCAGAGCCTTCAACCCCCCCCCCCCCCACACACACACTGAGTAATGTAACCCTCTGCTCATAAATCTTTAAAAGATATTTATGCTTTTATAGTATCAATGAAAATCTAGAATAATGCATTCAATTACATATAAAAACCTCGAACAATGGCGGCTTAGAAAAGCCAGTATTCTAGTATTCTATACAGAGAATGTTGATCTCCGATTTCTCAGTGGCCACTGGCCACATTCCAATAAGTTACCCACAAAGGTTAAACCTGCCCATTTTGGTCTTATTTTGGTTAAGTAGACAATTGCTTGGCAAAATAGAAAATACTTCTAATTTAAACATTCCAATGGGAAAGTGTTGGGCATTTACCAAAAAATTTCCTGTCATTGGTAAAGTCCTTGTTGAAAACCATTACACACTTTCACATATATCACACATATGACAATTTCTCCATCAGTGTATCTCATAACACAATCACCCCAACCCAGTGGGGTTTCCAGAATAAAATCCATTAGATATCAAGGTTTTCGCCAAGCTTCGGCTGGGGATTTCACCCCAAAGGAAGTGTTTACGTAAACAGAGACATCAGACAAAAACACTCTTGCAGTGTCTTTGAAAAAAAAAAAAAGTATTTTTGCTGAACAATGGGAAATGGTAATAACAAGGGCTTGTGCTTCCCAGATATGAACCGCAGACATCAGACAAACGACTGGAGAATCTCATGTCAGAGCCGGCCTGCACCGCCAGGGTTCCGATTTTGCATGTTTCCTACTTTAACAATCACAACTGGAGCTTAAATACAGGGTTTGACGATTAAAATTAATTGTTTATTAAATAACAGTAACGGGACCTGAGTCATCCTGTTTCACAGACCCCTAAGGCAGTGATGCATAAAACCCCATTATTTTAACAATTTGATGAATATGTATCATGTCCCCACAGCTGTCCTTAAATGCAAAGGAGTAGCTCAGTATGTGTGAATGCGTGTTTAATGGCCGGGCTCCCTGACAGCCTTTGTGCTGAAGGATTAAGAGTCTGTCTTTGACTGAAGCACCCCTCCAACACCCCCTTAAACACCCCCTCCAACACTCCATTATAGAGTACATATTACTTGATGTTAAGCATCTTTAAACACACTTTTAGTGATTTACAAACTCAGGATACAGCCATATTACCAGCCACCCCAGTCTACAGTGACCAAATAACCCATGTCAGGGAGGAAACTCTGAGCTGGGACAGGAATTGTAAATTACCGTTTCAATTAAAAGGACACGGATTTCACTTAAGCACTGAGTTCTTGCTGTGTGCTGATTGGTCAGTCTCCTACAATCATGCATGTGTCACTAATGCTAATGTGAAAGAGCTGTATGAGTCTTTCAGTCAAGGAAACGAACCAGTCAAAGCACAAGAAGAGCTGAACTATTTAGCCGAACACAGGAGCCTTTCGGTTTGAAGGTAGTTTGTAAAACCTGAAGTAGCTCAAAGTGTCCTCCCTGACATGGATCATTGGGTCACCCTAAACCTACCCCAATCCAGCTTAAAGCAGTAGTTTTGAATGTCTTCCTTTCTCCACAGACACCTTGGTTAACTAAAATATTTGATCAGCATCAGTCTAAAGAAGGCATGAAAATCAGACATTACGTGCAGTAATAATACACGAGGATTCAGTCTGGATAAAGGAGACTGGATTGCTTTCAATTTCCCAAGGAAACACTGATGTACCTTAAAATACAGCCGGAGCCGCTACTGCGCTTCCAATGTAAAAGATGAACAATGAACGATCGGCTGAAGGATGTGACTTAAATACTACACCTTATATTCAGTGGCTTTTAAAGTTTTGAGTTTTCAACTCAGGCCTTTTTTAAAGCAAACATAAGGTTTGCTTTGCAGTATAAAATTATGCTCCCATAAATAACGTGCCGTAATGACATAATATGTAGTTCATTTGGGGATTAAACAACCAAGAAGCACCAAAGCTGTGAAAATGCAAAGTGAACCTGAGCAGATGGTTTTAATAAGCTGTACTCTCTATCATTGGGGGAGGGGTCTGATATTTTAAAACCAGCAATATAAACAGCGGAACTTTATTTTTCTCGAAAACAAGTAATACAAAATTCACACATAAAACACTGAGATACTTAGTCCGCTATAGAGAAAAATAGGTTATGTGTGTACACAAAATTAAACTGCCTCTTGGGGTATGCACTACACATAAACAGAAGCTGTTTATTAAAGAATGATGCTGTAAGAGTTTGAGGGAAAGATGCCTCAGAGGCCCTCAACCTTCTCTATATACACCGTAGCTGGCACTGCCTGGAAGGCTGAAAGGGACACCGACACAGGAACGGCCAGGGAGATGCCCTCGCTTTCTGTGGAGGCCGGCAGACCCGTGTCGGGTGCTGATGTAGACGTCAGGGCCTGTTCGATCTGGGCGCGAGCCTGAGGTGGAGAGGTTAGCGAGTCTTGGTGAGTGTGCAAGTGTTTCCGGAGATAGGCGGCAAACAGGAAGGCCTTGCCACAGTGCTGGCACACGTGAGGCCGGTTCGTGGAGTGGATACGCTGGTGTTTGCGCAGACCGGCCTTGTTCATGAAGCCCTTCCCACAGCTCTCGCAAACGTGAGGGCGGAGTAGGGGGTGCGTCCGTTCGTGGGCACGCAGTTCGGAGAGCTGGCTGAACTCGGCCTGGCAGAGGGTGCACACGTGCTGACCCATGGGCAGGGCGACAGTCGCGGATGATGGAGGAGGGACGGCGTGAAGGCTCTCATGAGCTTGGACCTCCTCCCACGTGCCAAAGGTGACGTCACAGTGGGAACAGGAAAACTGCGGCAGGGTGGTGGGAGTGGAAAGCGAGATGGAGAAGGGCTGCACAGTGGCGGGACTCTGACCAGGCTGCGGCTGCTCCGGGGCACGCTCGGCCAGGTGCGTCCGCTCGTGCTTACGCAGGCTGGACGAGACCACAAATGCCTTGAAGCAGAGGCCGCACTTGAAGGGCCGCTCTCCCGAATGCACACGCCGGTGCTTGTTCAAGCTGGAGCGCTCAGCAAAGGACTTGCCGCATTCGGAGCAGGAGAATGGCCGCAGCCCCGTGTGCACCAGCATGTGGCGCCGCAGGTCCCAGGACGCCACAAAGGCCTTGTCGCAACTCTGGCACTTGTACGGCCGCTGTCCAGAGTGAACCCTCTGATGCACCGCCAGGTCAGCCGGCTGCCGGAAGCGCTTAGTGCACTTATCACAGGGGTACGGCTTAAAGCCCGAGTGCGCCCTCTGGTGGCGGCGGAAACTGGAGGGATCGGAGAACATCTTTCCGCACTGTGGGCATAGGAATGGCTTCTCGCCAGAGTGTGTGCGCAGATGAGATTGGTAGGATGAGAGCTGTGTGAAGCCCTTACCGCATTGCTCACACTGGTAGGGCTTACTCTGTGAGTGAATGCGCACGTGGCAGGCCAGCGAGGACGAGCGGGAAAAGGCCTTTCCGCAATCGGAACACAGGTAGGGCTTCTCGCCTGTGTGCGAGCGCTCGTGGTTCTTCAGATCCTTCAGCTCCGTGTACGTCTTGCCACACTGGCCGCAGGAGTATGGCCGGTGGCCTTGGTGGTTGCGCCGATGCTTACGGTACACAGAGGGGTCTGCGAAACTCTTGCCACACTCGGCACAGAAGTAAGGCTTCTCTCCTGTGTGGGAGCGCTGGTGTACTTTCAGCTTGGACAGTGTGGGGTAGCTCTTGGAACAGTGCGGGCAGGAGTGCGGCCGCTCCCCGCTGTGCTGCGTCATGTGGATGCGCAGGCAGATGGCCTGCATGAAGGCCTTGCCGCACTCCGTGCATACGAACGGCTTCTCACCCGTGTGAGAGCGCGAGTGGTTACGCAGCTCCGTGGGCGTCTTGTAAGCCTTGTGGCACTGGTGGCACTGGAAGGGCCGCTGGGAGGAATGGGTGCGCTGGTGTTTGAGCAGCTGTGCCGAGCTGCCAAACGTCTTCTCACACTTGGTGCATGCATGCAGTCTGCCCTCCTTGCCGTGCGCAGACACCTTGTGACTGCGCAGCGCTGAGGGGCTGGGAAAAGCCTCTTTGCAGGTCGGGCATTTGTAAGAGTACTTGGCCTTCAGGTGGCGCCCCCTACCTCTCCGTTTCCTAGGTTGCTCTTTTGTCTCTTTTTTTGGTTTCTCCCCCGCTTTGGATTCATCGTTTCCAGAAGCTGGAAGGTTATCTTGTCCTGCAAGTGGCAGACTGTCCAGCGGAGAGGAATCCATTTTATTCACAGGAATCTCTTTCTCTCGCAGGTCTACAAAACACAAAAAGGGTGGAAATTAAATGTGACGTTTTAAATTACGGAAAAAGACATATCCATCCTACTGTGAATGTATTTCTGAGAGAATGGGACACACTTCTCTTATCTGCATCCATCTTTCCACTATTTAAAACAAGTTGAAGACAAAACAGGTCAAGTTACAACTGCTGTGCAAAAATGAGCATAACTACACCATGAAACTTCGTTATGATTTTGCCATTTGTAAAAAGCAGCTCCTATTAGTATTTAGGGAGCGCTTGACACAGAATCTACACATTACTGGACATCTCAAGACAGAGCAGTGTGCCTTAACCGGTGCCCGTATTGCCTCTTTAAAACTGCTTGGTATTTTTGTGAACGCGCTGTGCACAAATAACAAAATGGCCGGCGTTAGGACCACAGGGGACAATTGAGCAAATACACCCCACAGCTTTTAAAGTAAAAAAAAGAAACGCATCGCATTAAATACACCACTCCGATTTATCCTTTATTCGCGGACAAAGGAAATGATAGTGATGTTGCAATAAAACCTTCCGGCGCCGATGCAGGCAGCAGCCGAGCCCATGACAGCTAATGCCGGCTGTGCTCAAAATGGCTGGCTTTAGGACCGGCCGAGTCCTGCCGCGGAGGGCACTTTAAGCGCCGGTACGGGCGCAGGGGACGCCCCAGCCCCGCCGCCGCCGACGCATCGCCCGCTTACCTCGCAGCGCCCGCGGCCCGGTCTGTGTCCTGAAGCTGCCTCCCGGAGAAACGGCGATCTCTGCGGACAGACCGGCGCTGCCACTGCTGGGTGAAGCGGGGCTCCGGCGAGCTGCGGCGGAGGGCCGGAGGGCCGGCTTTAGGACCTGACGGAGACGGGAAGGGGAGGGCAAACCCGTTTTCTCACCGCTGGATTATTGTGCTACAAAGTAACAGACGAGTTCAGGACGGTTCGAATGACACGTTTATATGTTACCTTATTTATCATTTTAACGATTCCGTATAATTGAAATGATTTGGATTTCAACAAAAAGATAAATTTATTGATGTTCATCAAAGGATGCATTTTTTAATGTAATAATAACCGACTGCATGTGATCCCATTTGTGGTTTGGGCAGGGATGCCGCCCTGGGAGCTCAGAAACAAGCGCGATAACACATCCCGGTTTCCTGCTGCTAATAAAGCAGATCGGGGCCGGTGGCAGCTCAGTCTCGGCCGAAAATGCCTGTAGCCGGTACCGATGATACGGCAGGTGTGGCGCGACAGTGCCGAGGTGCCTTATATCGTCCTTAATAACCAACTTTTATAACTAATGTCGCAGCATACGTGACTTGATTATTTACAAGGTGTAGTCAGTTACCCCCGCCATCAATGTGATAGGAGTGTTTCCCAGCCCCAGCCCCTTCATGAGTATAGTTAGCACCTTAATTCCCTGGTCTGGTTCAACCTGTCCGCCATGTGTTTGAAATAACAAATACATCAGGTTTGGTACTTTTAAGACAACTTTAAGTGCCCAGGACCCCGAACTGAGTAGGTGGTTGGAAGATTAAATGAAACCATTAAATGAAACTACTTGTGACTGTCGCAGTATATATTCATCCACCTTCCAAACCTCATATCTTAGTCAAGCCGCGAGGAGGGGAGCTGGACCGTGGGGCAGGAGGCTGGAGAACATGCTGGACGGGATGCCAATTCACCGCAGAGCACATATACGCGCAGTCATTCACTGCAGAAAAACTAGACATCAATTGATCTAATTTCTCACTTTGTACAGTGGAAGGAAGCCGGAACACACGGAGAAAATTCGCACAACACGGGGATGGGATTCGAACCCACCAACCTGGAGTTGTGAAGTGATAGAACTGCCTTCACAGCTGGTGGGCTATACGTTCGTATCTCATATCGCGAACTATTTGCGTTTTGCAGCCTGGCATTTCTTGTACTTGCTCCAGGTCACGTTTTTCATGAAACCGATTAATCAGAATCAGCTTTATTCGCCAAGTTTGCTGGGACGCGCAAGGAATTCGCTTCCGGCAGCTCGAGACTCCCTAGTACGCAGACAATAAATGACACAATAAACAAATAAATTGCTTATATTAAGTACAGATACAGGGTGTTAAAATCACGGATTGCTGGTCATTAGTATATTCCTTCCCTGATAAAATATTTGCGTAGCGTCAGGGCCGAAATTTATAGAACTATTATACAAATATATTCTTAAAAGTGTTCCTCCCCCACCTATATCGATTGTCATTCGCACACTGGCACGGTTACAGTCAAAATATTTCAGTTGGTTCTAATCCGGTTTGGTTCTTTTGTCTGGGTATGACATCGTGTTCCCCGCCTACTTGTAAAATAAGTTCTAGATATTTCTTTGCTGTTTACGGAGATGTTCTTAGGCTATGAATGGAAAACACTGTAATACACATTTACTGGGAGAAATTTACCAGCAGAAATATATTTTAAAATGACAAACTATGCCATCTGTAAAGCATTGAAAGGCAGTGGTGGTGACAAATGTAGATGACTGAATGAACACCTAACAAATGTAACACAATATAACCTCATATACTGTGACCGCCTGCTAAAGGACCGAGTGCAGTTTATGTTGCATTATCGAGCTTTATCTGAATCTGGCTTTGAGAGCCACAGATACCCACATTAACACCATTCTGTGACAAACCAGACGGTCGAGTCGAATACAGTGAAGACCGCCTTTGTTTAGATATAAATATGATAGTGTCAGATGTCTGAAAGAATATGAAGGTCTGGTTTGTTGCTTTCAAAGGCTCCTTGTAATAAACATCTAATTTTAAAGCTTCATTTCTTGGCCTCCTGTGACTTCCTTCCCAGCCATTTGAACTCAAAAAAATTCCTTTCCCAAAACGTCATTGAGGAATTATGGGAATAGTGACCAGAGAAGGTTCTCCCCAAACAAGCTTGATGGGCCGAATGGCCTCCTCTCGTTTGTAAATTTCTTATGTTCATGCATTCCAGTAGGTAGAATCGAATAAGAAAGAACACTTTATAATACGATCCTGTTCATCATTCACTTCAAATAATATTCCAAATTATATCCTTCAGTAAGCAATGAAATGAACCTGTCCATCCATTTTCTGTATCCAGATGTCCTATTCAGGGTGACCAGGGGTCTGGAGCCTATCCCAGGGGCTGCAGGCACAAGGCAGGGAACATCCCAGGATGGGGTGCCAACCCATCACAGGGCGCAAGCACGCACGCGCGCGCGCACACACACACACGCACACACACACACACACACACACACACACGCGCACACACACACACACCTCCAGGCAATATGGTAACTGCTATTAACTTCAGCATGTTTTCGGATTGTGGAAGGAAACCAGAGTATCCCATGATGCACAGGGGGAGAACATGCAAACTCCACACACACGGAACCATAGCGGAGACTCAAACCCTGGTTCCAGAGGTGGGAGGCAACTGTGCTAACCACGGCACCACCCCAAACCAACCCGTCATTTTAAAAACGCTGCGTTTAAGAGTTAGGTCGTTACTATTAATAATAAAATGCAGCTCAAATGTAATGAGCATTAAGGTACAGGGGTAGGACAAAGAACCTGAAACACCTGGTTTTACATCACAATAATTTATTAATAAGATGTGTGGCCTCTTTTTGCCATACATCATCAGATCATCCTGGGATTGACAGATAAAGTCTTGCACAGCGGCCAGAAGGATTTCACGCCATTCCTCTTGCAGAACAGCGGCCCGGCCACAACACGATGCTGGTAGAAGAAAATGTTTCCTGACTCGTGCCTCCAAACATCCCAAAGTGGCTCAATAATATTCAGTTCTGATGAGTTTGCCGGCCATGGGAGATGCTGGGCATCACTTTCATGTTCCTCAAACCGCTCTGTCACCAGTCTGAGAGCACTGGTTCATTATCATTTCAATATACAGCACCACCTTCAGGATACAATATTTCAACCACTGGGTGAACATGGTCCCCCAGAATGGTTCAGCAGTCCTTGGCAGTGACGTCCCCATTTAGAACGAGTAGTGGGCCTAAGGAATGCAATGACACTGTAGCCCAAACCTTCACTGATCCACCCCTGTGGTGCCTGGTAAGCCTCTTTGGGATCTCTCCACACTGTAACTGTCCCGGATGTACACTGTCCAAAGCCCAAGATTTGTGCTGCTGGCACAATTGAAAGAGACATTTGGCATTGGCACGAGTGTCCAAAGGTTTGGTATAGCAGCCTGACCATGAGTATTGACTCTGTGGAGCTGCCAGTGAACAGTTTTGGTAGAGACAGGAGAGTTGAGGTGCACATAAAATTCTGCAGTGAGTAGGCAGGCGTAGTTTGATGTTTTTCGGATACAATCCGGGTTAGTATCCGAACATTCCTTTGACAGCTTCCTCTTGCGTCCACAGCGACTCCTGTTGGATGCGGTCCGTCCTTCGTGGTGACGTGCTGACATTAACCTGGATACCACGGCTCTCGATACACCACAAAGACTTACTGCCCTGGTCACAAATGCGCCAGTGAGACACACACTCATTTGAGCACTGATACATGTCCCATTATGTTGTGTGCTGTGGTATTGCTTTGCTAATCCGACTTTCATACTCGATTATTACCGATGGAATCAGTGAAGATCGGCCACTAGGCTGCACGTACACAGGCGTGAAACCTCATTGTCCAATGTTTGTTTCATTGTCCAATGTTGTTAATGTTGTACAATAAGGTATATTAAGATTAAGGTATATACCCACACACGCAGTACAATGCCACTTCCAGACATTCATTATCGTCTTCCCTCTCTGGTCTTTAAACCTAAGTGATACACATCATTTTCTGCTGTATAACGTATCAGCTTTTATACAGAATAACTGTAACGCTCCTTTCCACTCCAAAGACTACACAGACCTGTAACTGCATGCATACAAACACAGATCATAAAGTAGTTGGATATATAGTTGCTAAAAACAGAGGAGCAGATCTAATAAGTCTCGGTAAATTTCAAATTGTTACTTTTTTCACTTCTGATGGAGGATAAACCTTTATGCAGTTTATCCAACACTGCCATCTTCTGGCCCCTCATCCTTTGACAATTAAATGGGTCACGATTCTGTTAGCAAGTGTCCTGTTATATAATGATTTTAATGTATAATGAACTAGTTGAATGAACTATTTAAAAAAACACTCGCAGTCCACACTATTAATGTAGGCAATTATATCACCAAAAGATTTAACCCTAACCCACCGAAGTTAGCACGACAGTCAAAGACTAACCCTTCCATTAACTTCAGTCTGGCAGGGAGACGGGGCCTGCAGCTTGGAGCCCGTCTCAAACAGCACAGCATACAAGGCGATGGACACCCTGGATGGGATACCAGTGCATTCACACTCTACGGGCAAATTAGACACCAGCTAGGCTAACTATATGCCTATAATTAATTGTATCTGTCTATAGGAATCTATCAGGAAAAAGTGAACATGATGATGAAATAATTATACCATAACACTAAATTGGGCCTTGAGGACTACCGAACAGTTTCGATGCATCGTTCCATAGATTCCACATGGATCTGGAACTCTAAGTTTCCCAGATCCTTGTTTGTAAAAACACACAAAATCAATAGTGCAATAACCCTGCATTCATCCATTCAACATCTATTATAAAATATATGAAGTACTAGCTATTTATGCATCTAGGAGAGTTTTCGGAAAAACAGGTGCTTTACTTAGTACTAAAATTAAGTAATTCTTTGGACAAAAGGGGGGTAAAGAGTCGTATCCGTGGATTGTGTTAAGGATTTGCGTATGTACACTGTCACGAGCATAAACCTAAATCACCTGCCAAAGTAATTCAGAATTAAATATTTGATATTTGGAAATATACCACAATATACCATAAAATGATAAATATTAAAAATGATAAAACTGGTGCCATGTTCCAAAGTATCAATGTTTTGCGAACATGCAGTGACAGATGTGTGATTTACTGCTTGCTGAATACTCAGTATATCTAATAACAGATTCCTGTTTAAAAAAAAAGAAAATAACTACAATTTAAAAGGGTACTTTTAAACTGGGCCCCAAGCACAGAACCCACTGGTTTCTAAAAATCTGAAGTTTCGAGTTCGACCACAGCCACCAAAGTGCTTTTGTACTTGATTATCTTATGACCTTTCCGGTCCCTTCCATCCGTGGCGGAGCTGGTTACAGACACACTGCTGAAAAGATGTGACATGGTCAGGAAGCAATTCAACCCAAAGTACGAATCGCAAACTACTATTCTGAGTCCTAAAGCAGGACTTGAGACACAGGTCATACCGTATAACAACAAGACAGCGCCCCCCTCCAACTCTCAATGGCATTTCACTGGAGGGCCAGAACACACTAAGCAGATACTCTCACAATTAAAAGAATTATACTTATCATGCTAAATCCGGAAAACAGGAAAAAAAACAACTGAAAATGGTTAAAATTGGCAATCCATATTACAATCATGTCACACCAAAAAGATTAATATGCATTTAATTTATAAGGGGGGCTTTTAATATTGCATTGGGTTAAATTTCATTAATGAAGTTTAACACGTTTAAAACCTCTGAACACCATGGTTGTGCAGGTTCATAAATATCAATAAAAATTATTACCATCAAATTAAGGTACTTACATCAGTGTTTCTTTATTTCAAACAAAGTAGTATGATACTGAAAAGGGGAAAAATGGATTACCATTAATTCTCAGTACGGTTGGAATAAAAACAAGGACCTAAGACACAACACACAACATTGATATAAAAAAATTTATAATAATTAAATTGATTTTAAAAAGGCCTTTCTTTTAAATAATATTTCATCTAAATATTTTATGTCAAACCCCAGCCAAGGGTCTGGACAGCGCCATGCAGTTCTGTCACAATAATTCTCAGTGGGCGCCAACAATTTTACAGTAGCTATTAAAAATAACTGAAAATGTGATGGGGAATTTCAATTAAATTCTGAAAAACATACAGGAACCCCAAGAAAAGCAAAAACGCCGGAACAGTCTGGTTCATATTCTTTCCTTCTAAGGCACAAAACTTCTTTAACTTTTTAAAAACCAGCTATTGCTGAAAATATAAAATGTATTATACAGCAATGGGACAGTCTAGAGGCTGAATGTTTCAAATGCACAAAACCTGGCAAGACTAATTCTAAAGCATTATGTGTAATATATCATTTATAAAACTAACCAAGGAACCACTGATAAAATTCAGATGATTTTACAGAAGTTCTTTGTGTTTCTCATAAAAAAACGCCGCCAGCCTACCACTGACACAAAGTCAATTCCTAACAGTGTCCACCTGGGTAACAGAGCCTGACTGCAAAAACCATTCATAGCTAACAAATGAATTCTACTTTTGTTCCTGAGGACAGCCTATTATAAAGTGTCAGCGGGCTCAATTTTTTTTTATGTCTAAGAGTATCAGTGCGAGTCTTAGGTTGAAAGGGATGTGAAAGAAAAGACTGTTCAGGTCCTGTGCCCAGAAATACGTAGAAGAAAAGTTGTGCAAACGGGTCAGTATTGTGTCAGTATGACTGGACCTGTTTCTCTCCAGTCACATCAAGGTTCAGTAATTGGAGATACTAGGAAGACACTGCAAAAAGAAAAAGGCAGAGATAAATACAAGGAACACGAAGGATGAATCATTAAAAAAAAAAACACAACAAGACATACAGGAGAGGCTGTGAGACCGGGATGTTCACACACTGTTACAAAAAGTGTTTTTTTTTAATAAATATTTTAGCTTGAAAAAAAACTAAGAAATTCCCTTTGCCAAAGTGCAAACAATATTTAATCAAATTAAAAAATCAAATGAGAAAATGAAACGCTACGTATATCCATAAATCTTTAAACATAAAGGCGAAAAGAAGCATCATGCAATAATTGCGACGTGCAACAAATGCATTTGTGATGTTTCTTCAGTTCAACTTGGGGGGAGGGGGACACTCACGTCTCAAGCGAAAGACAGGGCTAATATTATCACCACTATAACCAGGAGAATAAGAAGGCACACTGCGATCCAAATTTTTTTCTGGAAAACACAAAAAGCACAGGTCAGTCAAAGGTGTGTGGGCCACGCTGCCATTTTCTCTGGGGCATCGATTTTCTCTGAGTTCGCATGACCTTCAGCCACAACCACGCACCTTGCGGGCGTTCCTCTGGTTGGTGACCGCTTGCGCCGTATCCGCTGTGGCTTTCTCCACGTAGTTGGTAGACTGCACAATGTTGGCCTCGATGCGGTCTACCATCTCGCCCTGCACATGGCAGAGGCACACCTGCTTAGTTCATGCCACTGAAATGGCTTTTCTTACAAACAGAGTGATTAATAACAATTTGTCCTCGTGTCAGAATCCCCAAGCCCTTTCTCTCTCTCACTCTCACCTGGGCTTCAACTTCCAACGCCAGGTACTGGAACATGTCGTGCAGGTCCCGGATGCTCCTCTCCAGTTTAAGGATTTCATCATGCCGAGTCTCAATCTCGTTTAAGGCCTGCTTGGTGGCTTTGGCATCATTCAGAAGCTGTAGGAACCAGACGCATCACAGAAACGTCACCCATTTGTAGGGGCCTGCTAGAGATTTTGGATTTCAGACACATTGGAAATAACTGAACAAGTAAAAGAAGCTTTTTTTATGAACCTCCCTGACTGCCTGTCACAGGATTCCTCTGCTATGAAAGATGAACTTCATGAACTTTAAAGATGAACGCCATGATGAACTTCTTGGTTGAGGGATGTAATTTTTCGGAATTGAAAAAAAATTTATTCTCCATATGGGGGGTTGACAGACAAATTCTGCAGACAGAACGTACCAAAAGTACAGTACTTGGTGGGGTGGAAAAGCACCCTTAGTGGGCAAACGAGAAACACTCACGTTCTGTGTAAAGACATCTGTCTGTCCGCTCTCCAGCATCCTGTCCAGCTCCTCGTCATCTACGTTGCTGCCCGCTGAGAGGGGAACAGAGTGGAAAACTGAAGTTTTGGTCACAGGCCATAAAACCGTCACTGCGTGGTAGTGGTGGGAGCTTCACAGCTTGGTGCATCAGGACCAGGATCATTTGCTAGATCACACACACCTTAAACATAAGAGGAAGAAAACGACTCCGTTAGGTGACGTGAGCTAATCTGCAGGTGCGCGAAACTCTCACATGAGACAAAACTGCACAAAAACGACGACGACTACAAGTGTTTGTTGTAACAGCTGATGGAAATTCCAGCAAGTCCTGAAGAGCTCATATCGCATGAAAACATGCAGTATGACAGCAACCTTTATAAATGTGCAACTTGATTTGACTGTCTAAGACCCCCTATTTAAATCTGGCCCTCGATTCAAATCCAGGCCTTGTTTTCAGTTCTCCCAGGCAGTTAGTTTAATAATTACCGATTCTGATTGGCCAGAGGCTTCACACCAGGCTCACAGGTAAAGGAAAGCAGGAAAATCAGCAGTGGCCGGCCCTTGAGGATCGGGATTTGAACAGCCCTGGTCTAAGACTTGCACAGAGAGCTACTGATTTCCATTCACAACACACACCATCTCATCAGTGTAAAATAAAAATCTGCTTCATCCTTCAATGTAGCTGGCTATCAGTCCAACACAGAAGATCATATACTGACTCAATCACATCCAATAGATGGGGAGGTCTGTCAAGTAGCACTCAATGTCCGTCATGAGACGTTTATCAGTTCAAATCTCATGGTCGGCCTACCCACCTTGCAACCAATTATTTTGGTTAGTGTCACATTGGGTTGGGGTAGGGGATCAGGAACATAAACCAAGGGGGCAGAGGGAGGGGGAGATTGGGAGAGAAGGTGGTTTACTGACCAAGTGAGGTACAGGCGCCATCAGACTGACGGCCTTTATAATATTTTTTAATCCAAACCAAATAAAGCCAAAGAACTTAACACAGGAAAGGCCGTGCGTTGCTCACCACCACATCCATCATAAACAGGCACCTCGTCCCTAGTGAGGCAGAAAACCATAGGGGCACCTACCAATAGAAAGGTTGGAAAATACTGGAAATATCAACCTTGGCTCTGGCCTTGCTACCCACTCTATGCATGTAGGAATAGATCAGTGCGTCATCTAATAGGACACGTGCTATGCACATCATCTTACACACCTTCTCCAAGCTCACAGACAGGGTGAACATGTGTTTAAAAATCCACAAGAACAAGAAGTTACAGAAAATGGCTGGATAGTGAAGCTGATCTCATGCCACTTGGTGAGGCTTTCTTTGGTTTGTCTCAGCTGTCCACACCCATCTGGAACTCTGCCTCCTGGCAACTCTAGAATTTAGATTGCATTATTTATTTTTCAAGCAATATTCCACTTTAAGGAGCTCATTTCTGGAATCAATATTTCTGAAATGTGACTGAGATGTTCCAGAAGGACACCCACACATACTCAGTGTGTTTCTCATAAGTGGGGGGGAAGCAGAACCCGAAGTAGCATCTTAAGGATACCAGGTCCTTAACGGAAAAATCAACCGGACGGTAACGATCCGCAGGAGTCCCTCCCAGATTACTGAAGCGCAGTGGATAACCCCAGCTCACAGAGGAACTGCAGAACATCACAGATTCACACGCAGACACAGACTCACTTATTTTGAGTTGTCACGCAGACTCACTTATTTTGAGTTGTCGCTGAATCCTCTCCACGTTCCGGTCTCGGTACTGAGCCTGTATGGTGTTACATCGGCCCATCACCTCGACAAACTCCCGGGAAAGGACTCCGTGCTAGGGGGGGCGGGGAGCACAAGAATGAGAACTACGACAAGCAGGGATGAGAGAGTCACAGAGGCTCCTGAAAATGCAGGCAAGGACATTACAACGGTTGAAGTAGTTACCTGTGTTTTCTGCATCCTTAAATTAATAGGTACATATTTCCCATCCTCAGTATTCTCTTTTTTTGGTTCGATAACTGCAACACAAATGTCAACATACGTTTACAATTATCCTGTTTTTGGTGAATGAACAAATAACATTCACACAACTGGACCATATAAGTAAAATGCAAGCTGATGCTCCACCGCAGCCTGACGCGCATCATTCTGTGTGCAATGCTCAGTTCAGCACTAATGCAAGCTGATGCTCCACTGCATGTGGAAGTACAACACAGGAACAAATGAAAGTAGTGATTAAGCAGAGCTGTGCAGCTGTGATGGGGAAACTCACGCTTCAGCTTCTTCTGGATCTGGGAGGCTGTTGTTTTGATTTCATCTCTGATGGTCTGCAGTTCCTTTTTCATACCTTAATGACAAACACAGCGTGTAATATTAATGCCAAAGGAAGACAGTGTACATTACAGTACCATTACTATTGAGCAGAAAAAATAGAATATGCCCTCTCTCACACACACACACACACACACACACACACACAGTGAAAAGTTTTGCACCCCACAGGTTTTTACCACTTTTCCATTTAGTTCATAACATGGAGAGAGTATGTAACAGTGTATGTCTGACATCCTATTAACTGGTTGTGTGGTGATGGCTTAGTCAAACTCTAGTCTGTCCTTTAGTTAACGGTGTCATCCCAAGTAACAGAGCAGGATTTAATGTGCCTTGTAGAAAGCTAGCGAGAGAAGGTTACTTTTACAAATAAAAAAATGAGATTTTCTTGCTAATAAAGGTACCGAAATGGTGAACATATAATAAATATGTTAGCAAAGAATATTGAGTGCATTTTTAGTAAATGTTAAGTAAGTAACATGCAAATGTAGAAAATCTGTGTGCGAAATTATTTGTGTATGTGTGTACACACACACATACACACACACACACACACACACTTAAAATGTAACTAAGCACAACTTTAAATCATTATTTACACTCATCTAGCTGTTGACTCTTACTGAAACGAATAATGAAAAAAAATTCAAATTCACCCTGATATTTCGTGATATTTAATTAACCCCTCCCCGACACCAACTCAGCCTTGAGGTCCTCCTGTATGTTTTGCCAAGAAAGGGACCAATTTATTTTCATCTTAAAAAATTTGATGTTGGATCATATGCTGATAAGCTGCACATGGTCCAATATCCAAAAAAGCTTAGAAGGGCACCCATTGCGTGACGTGTCCCCCTCACTCTCCCCCAGTAGAATGCTGCGCCATGTACGGTGAAGTAGTCTTCATGTACGGTGAAGTAGTCTTCATGTACGGTGAAGTAGTCTTCATGTACGGTGAAGTAGTCTTAATACCTGTTTAAGACTAATCAACTAAATGTTTTGTCAACTACAGAGACAACCTGGATATCACATTAACCTACACACAGGTGCACCTAGACGGTACATTATTTCATTGCCTGTATGGGGGACATGTCATAGTCGGGTAGCATGTTCCATTTGCTTCACTGGAAGGGCACCGATCAGACACACGTTTCTCTCTATTACAAGGGCACTTCATCGTGTTTGCTCGCTTCCAAGGGCACTTCATCGTGTTTGCTCGCTTCCAAGGGCACTTCATCGTGTTTGCTCGCTTCCAAGGGCACTTCATCGTGTTTGCTCGCTTCCAAGGGCACCCCAGAGGGCACTTCATGAGCTTTTTCCACTGGAAAGGCACCCATATGGTACCTTACACAGCACTACCTTGCATTTTCTGATTCTTTCTTAGCGCCTCCATTAGGACAGCTCCTCACATTCTCACATGAATGGACAACCTGAACAGCACTGGATCACATTTTATCCACTGGAAGGGCACCTGTTTGGGCACTTCTTCATGTTGTCTCACCACTCAGGACCAGTTTACAGCACTGCATCCGGTTTTCTCCACTGGAAAGGGCACCCTTTGGGACACTTCATCAAGTAGGGGTGGCATAGACGACAATTCATATTGGCACCCTTTTCCATTGGAAGGGTAGCCATACGGGCTGCTTATGCCCTTGCAGTGGTCTAGGCACTGCATCACACTCTCTCCACTAGGAGGACACTCATTAAACCTCTCATCGCATTCTCTTGCTCTGTAGGACACATTTCATTTCACATGAAGGGGGTGTCATAGACGGCACTAAACATATGAAGGGGCAGCAAATAGCGTTCTCTAGACCAGCACTGTACATACAGTGCACACAGAAAGTCTCGGGAAGCTTTCTTAATTCAGTAATAAGGTTGCAAATTTATTGGTTTTATAACAAAAATCATCCCTTTATTATATTATTTGTGAACAATAAAATTATCACATTAGAAACAACTGGTAGTTTTAACTGCGACATTTATTTCAAGTTGAAACTGAAAACCAAAGACTGTGTTGACCCGAATATAACACAGGGTGTTTCTCCCTCAAAATACATGGATTTTGCTGTACATCTCTTGTGTGAGAGTGAGTGTCTAAAAGCGCGAGTGTCACAGCAAATGTGTGAGAGTTGGCGGCCCTGGCAATGTGTGTGTTTAGCGTGTCGTGTAAATCGTCGGCTTCCCTGGCTGTACCACTGCTAGTAACATTCATTTTAAAAGAGCTGTCATAATTTATTAACATGGCTCAACCTTTCTCCGCGATACGTTTTTTTACCGTCTTCATGTGGGTCTGCTGCATCAAAAACATTCGGTGCCCTCAAGGGCTGCGGAGTTTGCGATATTTATTACTATGCTGCTGCGTGGCGGGAGTAGCGGCCAAAAGTCATACTAAGCGGAATTGGCGTGTAGGAAAAAAAAAATGTTGCGGACAGGAAACGGGAGCCCAATGAACACAATTAGGACTTACGATCCTCTTCATTCGTATGTCTGAAAGTTCGTAAGTAGAGGGGCGTATGTATTTATGAGTTACTAAACTTTCTGTGCTATCTGCTGGTTTTTGCGAAACTCCCAAAAAATTCCCATTTAATCTCTTATGCCAGCCCTGCAATATATTGAAACTTTGATGGGGGAATATTACGATGCAGAAGAGTCAACTGTAAATACTGCAGATCTGAGTGTCCCCAAATCCACTGTGCAAGCATTGACACTTGGCCCTGCTGGGGGTAGGAAACTACAGTTGGTTTAGGGAAACATTTTCATAGAGTACTTGAAATTTCAGGATAACTACAAACAACTGGCTATCAGTTAGCAAATGGTTTAGGGATTTAGTCACTGATATTTTAATAATTTAAATTAAGAATTCAGTTTCATCCATCTCATATCAGATTTTATGCAGATGAATTCAGTGGTGTTCATGTACAGAAATGGTAACAAAATACATGCATTCTGCCAGCATACTGGAATACTTCCATGCAAAATTTAAATATGTTTAAGGTTCATTCCTCTGTGTTGTAAGGTTTTCAGGAAGCATACATCACTGAAAAAAATTAAAAATCGGTAAAACTTTACTTGAGGGGGCACAAATAATGTAGTAGTTATTATTCTTAATACTTAATGTATCAATTAACCAGAAACTGTTAAATACATACTGATCTCATGTTCGTTGAACACTAATCATGACGGTTCATGTATTTCCTAGTTACTACTTTCATGATTACTTGAGTTAGTGTTACTTTTGCCACCAAACACTCACTATAAACACACATCTGTAACAGAAGAACCTTTTTATAACGTGACAGAAAGGGAAAAAAACACATTAAATCCATAGTTATCACATGTTATGTTATCAAGTGTGGCTCCAGAATCCTACAGAATCCTGTTAGCTAAACAACAATAAAATTGTTAATAAAAATTGGAGAATTAAAGGTAAAAGGATAAAGCTTGTGTACAGCGAACAGACTGTAAAACTGGAGCATAAGAACTGGGCCCTCAACTGAAAGAAGCCTAATTAAAAACAGGATAATAACTAAATCAACTAATCATGAAGGCTGGAAAAATCCTGAAATGTAACTGCATTATCTGCCCAAGCAAAGAATCTGAAGTTTTAACTCTAACAAAGTTACTCCCTGACTGAAAAGTGAATGATACCGGTTCATTCCGCAAAGTACTGCAGAGCCGATGTCAGAAAACACAGACACAGGAACACTGCTACCTCAAAAAGCTTGCTACATAGAGACATGACCTTGCCAAAGAATCACACCTTTATATGTTCTTGTTGGGAACCCTTGTGGTATAACAGTAAAAATAGAATTACCAGAAGTACAGCACAGTCATTTCCATAATGGGGGTTTTTAGGGTCAATAATACACTCAGCTTCATTCATCTATATTTAGATATATTGTCAATAGTGCCTGGGCAATTACTGAAATCGATAGGAGAGAGCAGTCATTTATGCACTTAGCTAGTGAACTAAATAGTGATTTATACTATTGTGTTTCAACTGCACAAAGCGAAATATACACCTGTCACTCAGGTGAATCCCAGACTGCACCCATTACAAGGCGGGACACACTGAAGCCTAACTGGGAGCCGGATGGAATGAAAGGCAGCTCACATAGTGGCTGGAAATCCCAGTTAAATAGGGCAGGGTACTATATGAACTACATGCAACACTACAGAGAATTTTCTGATTTACACCTGTGACACATTTAACCAGAACCATCCAATATTCTACCACCTTTTATGGTAGAATGGGAATATTGCGATGCAATGCATACCTTTTATGGTCAGCCTTCAATTTTTATTTTATTTATTTATTGGGGGGTCACGCTTTTAAATGAAATTGACTGTAGCCAGTTACTACCAGAAATCTGTTTCTGTCATGCATGAGAATGATCCCAGTGCTCTCGAACCCTACACAAAGAACTGCACTAGACAAGTAAAGCGGATTCACAGAAGTAAAGAAGAATGAAGTGCTTTAACATTTCTGGTGTTGCGTACGAACCATCTTCAGGCAGCGCAACTCCCAGCACAGTCTTCTGCTTCTTCTCCAGGTCAGACACCTTCTTTTTCAAGGACTCCAACCCCTCCTGAATTTCTCGTACCTAAAACAAGTAAAAGGGTGTGGTGTTAATTATCACCTTAGGTTTGTAACGGTCACACGCAGAAAGCGTTAGCCTGACCTTCAGCGTGCTAACGGCACTGTTCAAGCCAACATACTCAGTTTTCAATGAGCATGTCACGAAATCATTGAACACGTTTCAGCCCACAGTTTCCACAAGTCTCTTAAAACATGTAAAGCCAGGTGAGGCAGAGGGCAGCTGCACTGCAGAGTCTGCAAAACACTGGTGGACGTTCTATTAGCATTCATTACAAAAATGTATCAGCAATTCAGGAAGATAACTAATAGTTTCAGTAATAATCCACATTTAAACAAATGTCTCTAATAGATCGTGCAGCCGTTTAGGAAATAATGCATCATCAACCTGCTTCTTTATTACACAGCAGACAGACCGAAAGACCAATTTAGCTGCAGGCACGAATGATTCACAAGTCATGCATTTTAATTAATTCAAGTTCATCAACAGTCAGGATCATTATACAGTGTTACTGTGAAAGGAAATGTGATTTTTTTTTTTCCCCCCTTCATGGAATCGAAATGGAAACTGCACTGTTCTATAATGAAACAATAATCATTCACACAATGGTGTGGTGACATGAACATTGCTCAAATAGAAATAAAATAAAGAAAAAAAAATATAGGTTAACGCAAGTAGTTCAGCCAGTTAGAGATCTGTGACCAGGTCCTAAAGTTTGTGGGTTCAAATCCCACAAAGCTAGCAGAGTATCCATGTCACTGTGGGGTCCTGCTCCGGGACAGCTAGTTGAGTCTGCCTCCTGACCCCAAGCTTTCCTCACTTGTTTGTTGTTTTGAAGAAAAGCAACTGCAAATGAATAAAAATTCATCCATCCATTTTCCCTACCGGCTTGTCCTAAACAGGGTGGGAGGGGTCGGCCTATCCCCAGAATCGCAGGGTAAATGTCGATGTAAAGCAGATTTCGTGCCTATGCTAACGCCGCGCGAACGCTCCGCTGTGCTGCCAAGTTGGCAGCTCCTTGGCCGTTTGTCCATTATGTGAAATGTTCCAGTTCTAAATCAGTTAACCGCCCGCCATTTTTCAGGGTGAACTAACCAGGTCCCACAGAAAGCAATATGTGAGCCCTAAGCAGAGTGACAAAGAGTGTGTAAGGAATCACAACAGGGTCCCAGCATCAGCTCAGCACCAAATATGTTAGTATGGGAACCGCAGCAAATGGAGGGAGCATTTAAAATGTAGAGAAAACATCAGAAGCAGGTTATTTTAAAAGGCTAAAGGCAGCAAAAACAACAGAATTCTGGAGCTATTAATGGTACCATCAGTAATTTAAGTGTGAACTGAGACAATTCACAATACAGAAATTTTAAATAAAGAAAAAGAAACTGTAAAATTCCCTAATTTAAAAAATTCTAAAAATTTAAAGTTGCGAAAATTCGGCATATTGGACAGGGTCTGAGACGCATCCGTGGAGAATCTGTCAAACTGGAAGTGAATGTTCCTCTAATTGGTCACTGAGGGGGAGGCAGGAAGCCTGAACGTTCACAGGAAGGAGACGTCAGAAAGATGCGGCGTACATACCCTCTGGAAGAACAGCTCTTTTTCCTCCTTCCCTTCTTTCCCCGCATCCGAGCCCTTCATGAGCGCTTTGCCCTCCTCGTCCTCATCAGAGCTCTCGGCAGTCTAAAGGAGAAGAGTAGCGGTGTAAGCCCTGGCATTACAGCACAGGTCGGGCAGCCTGAGGTATTAAGATGGACCAAGTAGGTGGGAGGAAGACAGCCTGTGTTTGTGTACAGAGATACATGTTCCTACCAACACAGAACAAGGAAACAAGCTTTGCTGTTGAATAAGTTTGATTAAACAATGCATTTGCAATAAGACTTACACGCTCCCCATTAAACAACCCACCAACTGTAATGTTTACATGTGGGGGGGGGGGGGGGGGTGTTGAAGTGTACAGACCCACCCCATCTGTCAGCCCACCCATCCAAATGAAAGATGACAGAGTTAGAGACAGATGCAGGCCACACGGCCATTGATTTTCATGTATCAAGAGCCTGTATGCAAAGCCCTAATGTTCAGAATCATGTCAGCAATATTTCTGAAAAAAGGAGCCGCTTCATAACTGCAAACAGTGTTGGTATCGGGTTTATAGCAGGGTAATGATGGGACACCTGAAGTATTAGTACTGAGCAAATACAGAGGGCTCAAGAGCGGTGAGGCAGTGACTAAAACAAAGAGATGGTAAAGGAGGAAGATGAACGAAATCCAAGACACTGAAACTGTGAGCCAGATGAGTAACGGACGACAACCACAAGGCGTATGCACAGCCAATGACCTAAACCGCGAGCAAACGGCACAGCCAATGACCTAAACCGTGAGCAAACGGCACAGCCAATGACCTCGTCCTGACAGCCAACGGGCGGACAGGGCACATTTCAGCAGCCGCATTTGACAGACACAGAAGGTTTAACGACGGCTTCGATAAAGAGCCTTGATAGCAAACCTCTTGCTTGCTAAAGAAAGTTTCTTATAGTATTATTTCATGTCCAGTTCTGATAGGGTAAACATACCTATTAAGCTCACCAAAAACTCAGGCATCCTAAGAATACACCTGGTGCAGAATTATTAGGCAAGTACCATTCCCAGAAATAATTTATAGCAAAAGCTGGGCAGACTTATAAAAGTGAGCCTGGAAGGTTTCTGCTCGAAGCAAAATTTATTTAGAGAGAAAATGTTACATTAGTCTGTCACAAACAATAAAAACACACCTATTGCCTAATAATTGTGCACAACGATAAGAAACTAAGTGGATTTTTCTCTCTTCACCATCAACAGAAATAATAAAGTTTGTTATTAAGTCTATATAAGGAATAACAAATTACTGGCTGTTCTATACAGTCCAGTTTGCCTGTTGTCTATTGTATCAGTCAAGTTTTTTGATTGATCACAGCCTATTTTACCTAAAGCAGTTGGACCATCTCCCAGATGCTGTTCTGAGAAGGGTTCTGCTTGCCACCTTGGAAAATCTCAGTTTACTAAGGCCCAGTAGTTCTCAATGGGGGTTAAGTCAGGCAGTGAAGGGAACCAGGTCAATTCAATCACCTTTCAAGCCTCTTAGCCGATCCATGGAACGCTTTGATACAAGGGAAGGGGCACGGTCTTGCAAAATTTCTTTTTGAAAGCTGCTAACTTCTTGTACCAGTGCTGGAAGAAGGTGTCTTCTAGACATTGGCAGTAGATCTTGCAGTTAATTTTTACACCAACTGCGAGTTTGAAAGGTCCAACAATAATTGCAGCTCACGCCATCACTGCTCCACCACCGTGTTGGTGCTTGAAGGTGGTGTCCACCAGGGTTGGGGTCATTCCGGAATGCATTCATCAATTCCAGTCCAGATCAGAAAATAGAACTGGAGTTGGGATTGGAAAAAAACTATGGGGAACGGGACTGGAATTGAATTCAAATTTCAGGGACATTTAAACTCCAACTCCATTTCCCCTTCCTGGTTTGGATTGGAAGTGATGAATGCATTCTGGGATGGCCCCACCCTGGCGTCCATCCATCCATCTGCTCCATCAAGAGTCTCATCTGTGCACAAAACCTTTGTAAAGTCAATCAGTCTTGAGATGTGTTCATGCCCAATTTTGACGTTTTAGCTTGTGTCTTATCGAGTTACTCATCTCATGTTTCAGCCTTTGTGACCTTAGCAATGTCACGTAGGACACTGCACCTGGTACTTATGGAGATTCTGTTCAGATTGCAGTTTTGATGCCAAAGACTTTCTGGAAGTCCCCCCTTAACTTGACACACATTTTTGGCAGTTAATTTGTGCCGTCTTCTCTCCACATGCATCTTCAGTCTTCTTTAGCCATTGGCCACAAAACATTTGATTGTATGGTGACGTTTGAAA
The DNA here is from genome assembly GCA_026777985.1 of Mormyrops attenuatus. NCBI lineage: Eukaryota > Metazoa > Chordata > Actinopteri > Osteoglossiformes > Mormyridae > Mormyrops > Mormyrops attenuatus. The sequence goes on from JAODKC010000045.1 coordinate 16,956,814, forward strand.
AGTTTGGCAGTTTCGATTGTTTTGCATCCCTCTGACTGATACTTTGCTATTTTTTCCCCAGTCCTCTATGGTACTTTTTTGGCCCATTTTAATAGTAGTAATAAATTTGCTTAATTCTGCAAAGGGAAGTATCTACAGTTTCCTGTTTTATTACAAAAAGAAAGAACAAATACAGAACATGCTCTGTTTTTAAACAGTGTGGCAGAGAGGTAGCGTGAACTAACAAACCAGCAGAAAGATCATTTAAACAATTTTCTTGACTACTTAAGACTTCCACACAGTACTGGACATAGAGTTTGGAAATCTGCTCAGAAATTTCATCACATTGCTCTCCTTCCCAGGGTGAGGAAAGGTTAAACCATCTACATATCTCATGTGTAGGTGGGGATGTAAACCCACCGCATACATTTTCTAACATTTATTTTCACTTACAGGTTATTGAAGAGTATTTGAAGTTTGTTGGAAAAATATCTACACAGACACTGTGAGCACACAGTTTCACTAGAGCAGCAGCGGTTTTTCAAAAAAAAAAGACACACACACACACATTACATAAGTTAGTTTGCTACATTTTGAGATACAACTCGCATTCATTGCTCAATAAATGAGGATGCTGACAAATGATAGAGGGTTTCTAAGAGAAGGCTACTTCACCTTGAAGTCACTCACATGCTATATTAATAGCACTGTACCCTTTTAGGCTCACCTCACATGGACAGAAAAAATTTATATACATACATATACACACACACACACACACACTACATACATATACATACACACATACACACTGTATCAACAACTGCTACTGCTTAAGAAAATGTGAATTACATAAAGCACACAAAACAATATTTTATGCAATCTGCTGTAAAATGTTGAAGAAATTTTCCATCACTAATCTCAGTTTTGTCAAGCTTTTACGGTCAGTATCTTCTGTGCAAATACAACTACTAATGCTTCTGGCTACATTCTCAGTAATGTTTCTTGGGTCTTTCAACATCATAGACCTTCCTCTAAATGATCTAGCTGGGGCTGATCAGACCCCAATTTGTGTCCAGATGGATGACTAGCTACTCTATAGCCGCAACTCCCCTCCCTGAAGCCGCAGCCATTTTGAGGGCTTCTCTACGGCTGCAGTGGTGTCGCAGATGGCTCTTCTCTTCCTCTAACCTTCGATGCCCAAACAACTGAAGGCTCTAATGAGGGAACAAAGAAGCCCCTGCAGCAAACCTCCATAGGGAGACACCCTGCCCTCCACCCAGTTAGCTGACAGTTACCGTCTTAAAGTTAACCCCTCATACTTAGCCAGCCCATTTTTGGATCATCTCTGCCAAGTGATCTTCCAGGGGACTGTCAGCTCCAACAGCACTATTTGTTTGATGGATTTGGACAGAAGAACAACCATGTCAGCACGGAAATCCTTACAAGAGGGAAGGCAGTGAGGTTTTTCTCAGTGTTTCATCATCTTCTGTGGGGGGCATGAGTGAATTTTACTGCTTATGTTACACTGCCTGGTATGTGTAGGGATGCACGACATAACAGTTGACATATCGGCTGATAAAGATCAGCGTCAGACCAATGTACCAATCTTGGCTGATATTTAAACTGTCAACAATAAAGTTACCACCTACCCGATTTTACCTCACGTCTGCATCGCCCGATCCATTCATCCTGCCATTTTAGGGCAAAGCTTATTGTCTACATTCACAGCAATCTAATTTCTTTCTAAGGTCTTTCTCCTACTGGCATAATATACTGACTTTGCTGCAGCATAATAGTGGCGACTGTCTGGGGCATTTAGACAGGAGCGCGCATGAGTGGCACAAGTACCATTAAAAGTGACAGGTGCAGGAATGCAATTTTGAATGTATATGTACATTTGAACCTTTGTGTGGCTAATTTGCATTTTCACAGCATGAAGGCTAAAATTCACCGTGATTATTTGTCATAACAGTGCCAATGCACATAATGTAAACACAAATTTGTGCTTATTACTTAAAGAACTTTTATTAAACACTCAGAGAACAAAGAATCCAGAATCGGAATATCTGGTTAAATATCCCATTCTGGGCTGGTGGAGATCGCTCACAAGCATCCCGAAGAGTGAACCTGATGTAGTGGCAAGAAATATTAATGGACCAGGTTGGGTCGTGAAAATGTTGCGAAACAAAGCGGTACAAATCGGGCACTATCATAACATTTGCCGTGAAGTGTAATGCTGAGCATGTACAGACATGCGAGGTAAATAGTGCAGGTGGCACGGACCGGTTCAGAAGCACAAGATGATATCATTAAAGAGCAGCAGTTGAAAATTACACAACAGAAAACAACGTGGAAATAGCGATAGAAATGGCAGCTCTGTCTCATCCAACTATTTTTATACAGAAGAATGCAGACGATTCAAGCGATTATGCAAAATAATCGTGCTCATCTGAAATTATCGCAATCAGGCGATTATGTAATAACTGAGACAGGCCTAGAACCAAGCAGTCAACACCAATCCCATTTGCTCATTACACATTCAGTGCTCACTGCTTTATTTTGGTACTGATGCTCAGATCTCCCTCACAGCCATTTTATAAATCCAGCCTCATCTTTTCATTTGCTATTATCCTACATTACATCTGATTGATTACTCCATTATCTATTGCTCAGGTATATCTGGACTTACATTAGCAGCCAATCATCCTGTTCCAAGCAGCCAGACAGCTGCAATAAAGGCAGATCCAGTCCTAAGCAAGCTGTCTGCACCGTGCCTGACTCTGCTGGATGAACAGACAGGGTGGCTAATGGTTATCCACCGCACCAGGTACCGTACTTCCGGTACTTTTGCTTTTCCATTGACTTCTGGTTGAGTACCAGTACCAAATGTGCCAAACCAGCTGGGGTACTTCTTTGGTATTACAGTACTTTGGGGAGGGACTTGAAACGCTTTCTTTGTCGATAGGTTATGCAAATAACCTGTCGCTGAAACGCAATACAAGAAAACTCAGAAAATAATGATAAACAATGTAAAAAAACATCAATTTGGTTGTAAGAACAGATACAACAAAAAGACCCGGATGGTATGACAAGAAATTAAAACGTATTTTGTTCAATATACTAATACAGCAGGCATATAGCATACAGCATGCTGTCCTAGGGGTGTGATTTTGTTATAAATATTGGGGTATTCTCGCAAACCTTTGGAGTGATTTAAACGGCAAGGTCGAAAATGATTACGATTGTCTCGGAGAACATATGCAGTGCTCTTGCAAAACAGGCGGAGGAAAACTTTAAACTGATTTTTAAATGCATAAGAATCTATAAAAGGAATAATTTAAATTGAAAAGCATGCCAAGATTTTTTTTTCCTATGACAGAGTAACGGAGCAAAAATATTTTAGCGAAACTTTAACCCCCGCACAATACAGAATTGATTGTAAGAAAAAAGCCTTATTTTAATATAGCTGCATGCAATGCTGGTACTAATATCGTACATAATCCAGCCCTATAATATACTACAGCCATTTTTTGATTTCACTATAAAAACCCCACCTCGTGCTGTGATGTCATTCAGCGCCGGTACCAGTTTTTACTCCATTGGAAAACCAACACCTTGAAGTACCTTACTTTCGCTCCTTTCTCAAAGTACCAAAAGTTCGGTACCTGGTGCGGTGGAAAAACGCCCAAAGTGAGCACTCCCACCATTACTTTACTCCAAGTCTAAGCCATCTTAACATTGTTTCAGCTGCATTCAGAAATTTGAAGTTTTTACAGAAGGTTTTTCAGGAACACTACTATATCACTTTTGAATGGGGTCAAGGCAACATTCCTTTTTATTTAGCGACATTCACAAGCTTGGCAACTTCTAACCGGTAGACCTGACATTTAGCAGAAGCCTTCAGAGTTAACCTACGACGGCATGGCCAAACCAGATCAAAGGCTGCTGAATTTCACAGAAAGAACAGACAAAGGAAACTGCAGAAGAAAAAGGCTTGTGGGAAAGTTGTTTTTCATGCGCTAAAGTGTTCTTTACTGCAAACACCGACTACTGCATTTGTAAGCAGTATATTAAACAGCTATGCAGTTGTGACAAAATAATTATGCAGTAACTGGGTTTTATAATTAGATGTAATGACAGGTTGCTGCGGTTGGAAGATGCATGGAAGGACAGCATTTTGTTAGTTTTGCCAAGATGTTTGCAGTTCTTACACTGAAAGGCGGTATTATGGTCTGCTAGCTACTCTGTACACTGACATCAACTCCGACCTGTTTACACTGAAAAAGGGATACATTAAAGTGCTCATCTGACAGTAACGCATTCAGCCTCACACAGCAGTTTCTATCTTTGCAGGTATCAAAAAAGGTGGCAAAATCTTTCTACAGTTGAATACAAATAGGTGATTACAATTTATTTAGTAGATACGTTTCTCCACAGCAACGCACAATTCAAAATGCATGAGCAGGCAATCCCTGGAGTAACGGAGGGCCGTGCTCAAGGGTGCAATGGCGAAGCCACTCTGCCAACCTTATGTGAACAAGTGACCTTACCATCACAGGCACGGCATCTTAACCCACTAACAGACAGCTCCACAATAAAAGGCTGCCGCTTTTAAAAAGTAAAATAAAATATGATCTGAGCTCAATAACTATGACTGATACCCTGACGATTAAGAGAAAAGCCTGTACTAAAGTGTCCAGTGATGTTAGGGACCAGCATAGATTTATATGGTGTAAAGATACCAGCTGTAGATATATGAACACATAATAGATCACCTGTTGTCATTTAGAATTACACACAAATATACACATGTAAAACATGAGTTTTACTCCGAGGGACACGGATTCTGCCCGATTCCCCCGTTTCAACTTGTGTATGCCAGTAAGACGGACGTGATGTGTCACCAACTGACTGTCACTGACAGTTTAATTCAAGTTTTATATATATATATATATATAAATAAATATAATTGTGGCATCGGAGATAATTCCCAAAAACGAAAAAAAAATAGAAAAGTAAAATAAATGCAAAGACCAATCGGACACTAATACGTAAAGCAGAAGTCAGACACACAGCTACTTTCATATCCAAAACTTTTACAGCTTTACTCAACGGAATTACAACGACACTTATAAGCAGTTTGATAGCAATAGATGCGATGCGATGCGCTAAATCTCTCCGGCAAAGCCGAGGTCGCTGCTCGGCCGGGTTTATCCGACATCGGGCGCTTCATCGTGCCGCCCATCCCTGCCCATCCCGTACCCGGGACCGATCAAGGCGTTTCCTCCGGACCGAGTGGAAAACACGGGGCTGAGCTGCCCCACTCACCCCCACGACGGCGGTTCAGCGCCGACTACACCGCAAACCGACCCGCAGCTCAGTCTGGACCGGGACCGCACCTTAGTAACCCAGTGATGTTTAAACGAGTCATTTTGAAGATCGCCGCGTCCCAGAACGGCGAGTTCAATTAATTTTTAAGTAGCAGTTAATCATACAAACAACGCAGGACGCTATGCCAGAAGTAATGGTAGATGATACAAATTAAACAGGCGGCTAATTACTAACGATCGTTTGGTTAGTTAGTCAGTTAACATAATAATGATACACTAGAAACTTACATTGCCCAGCTCTTTGGTACGATCCCGCATTTTTCAGTTAATTTGCCCTTGTTGCTGAAAACAGGAGGACCCTTTCTTAGCAATAAGAGAAGTCCAAAGGTTCTTCCTAGCTAATTTTAATTAGCTAAAACTTTACTTTTTCCAAGTACGGCTCAACCGAAGTCTGCTTTCTCACAGCTACATGCTGAAGTCAGTCTTCTTCGCCTCTTTTACTGGTTCCGTTCGGTCTGAGACACAAGGCCAAGCCGTCTCACAAGCGCCACCTGCTGATCGGAGGGTTTAAAAATAGCCATTTCGGGTTAACGGAGTGTTCCCGACCAGCAACAGCAACTGTCATACTGTCAAAATACCGTTAAGGAATAGTGAAAAATGTGGGTGAAAATCCATCCATCTTCTGAAACCGCTTAATCCCAACTGGGGTTTCGGGGGGGTACCGGAGCCTATCCCAGGAACAATGCTTTTGGACTGTGGGAGGAAACCAGAAAAACCCCACGAGAACAGCGTGCAAACTCCACAGAAAAAAGACCCAGGACCTTCGTGCTGGCACTAACCACTGCGCCACCGCGCCGCCCGTGGGTGAAAGTCCTGTAATAAATTATACTATCCTGCATGATAAACTATGCTATATTGCATGATAAATAAATACATTTGATGCATTTTACAGCACATAATCGATTATAGCTATGTATCATTGCTTGTTGATTTTTCGGGTGGGGCTGAACAATGAAGTTCTACAGTTCAAAAGAACGTAATTGTAGCAAACTTTGTCTATGGGCGTTTTTCCACAGCCCCAGGTACTGTGGTAAAACACCTGCGTGAAGTTGGCCCCCATATGTTTCAGATTTCAACCAAACTGGTCGCAATCGTATGTGCCGCGATTGTGC
>JAODKC010000045.1:17044101-17055532 GCA_026777985.1 Mormyrops attenuatus
CCCCGGTGGTGTGTTGCGCTCCTCCGTTGGGTCCTTCGTGTTGGGGGGCTGGGCGGGGGGGGGGGGGGGCCCCATCAATAACCTTTTGTGATTGTTCCCCAGCTGCGAATGTGCCTATTTTATGATAGTTGTGATAAACTCAGGGGGATGGGGACCTGCCAGTCTATTTATTATATGGCTAAGTGATCATTCTAGTTAAGCAGTATTTGTGATCGTCAAATAAACATGGAAAGGCTGTTCTTGGGTTAGGGTGGATAAATGCTGTTTTATATAAACGGCAGAGGTGTAAAGTACTGTAATGAAGTAAAAAAAAACTTTGTTACTGTTCTTAAGCAGGTTTTTTTTTCAGGTGTTCCAGGAAATTCACTTCCCCCATGTTCCCCCTTTACACGGAAATACGTAGCTGAATGACTATTTCGGCCATCAATCATACGTTTTTGCATAGATATGAAGGGGAAACATTAGTACCTTAAGGTATACGGTTCCCCCATGCAAAACAGACACACAGCAACTCTGGACCTCAATACTAATAACCAGGGGTCGATTTTGGGCTCCATGAATGCGTATCGTTGTGGGCCTTCCACCCAGGCCAGTTCAACTACGTTTGAACATTTTTGGGGGAATATAAGGAACTGAATTCCTGCAACACCTTTTTCAGCATCCCTGCAGTGAATTGCATCCCCTACTGAGAGTATGAGCAGTGGCTGGCTGCAGACGCCATCTCAGGCTCTGGCACTCTATAGACCCCACATGGGCAAAAGAGAATAAAATAAAATGAATACAAGAGTCATCATGTAACAATATTGTTTCAGTAATATTTTAGTCCTGATGTAAATGCATTTCATGTATTCAGAATGAATAACGCAATAGATACTGCGATGTTTCCAAAAACGTTATACCATTGAAACTGATATAGGCCTAACTAAATTATAAATGTAAAAGTGATCCTTAAATATCTAGGCAGGACTTTGATAAGTAATCGTAACAGTACTAAGTAATAACAGTAAAAATGCTATTTTCATTTTTATTTTGTGAATTATTATGAATGAACAGTAAAACTTTAAACAATAAAAACAAAATCAAAATGAATATATTAAACGATTTGATTGATAATGGACTGGCAATTATGAAATATAGATCGTGCACAAATATATGCGTAGGACATTTTTTTAAACACATTAAACATAAACTACACTTTGAAAACTCATGAAACCCATAAAGTCCACATTCCTTTGTCCTCTGCACATTCCTCAACCCAAGGTGTAGGACCGCGCTTAAGTTAGCCTCATATTCCATATTCATTTTTCCGGCTTTAATAACTTTTAACGGAAGTGACGGAACAGAATTGCGATGTGCAGTACACAGACAAGATGGAGACCTATTTTTTTTTTACTGTTCGAGCCAATTCATTATTTGTGCAAAATCTCGTTAATAGCTAAGAAAACAGGTCATTTCAGCTGTAATGAGGTATTGGTTTAACAATTTGGGTTCATGGCAACTGCTGCACACCCCTTAGCTTTCCAGATTGCTTTACAGGCAAATTGTAATTAATTTTTCAATGTTCGCATGGATCCGTATAATGTTCAATGGGACAATACGTGAATGGGTTAATAAGTTTAAAACAAGACAAGACGGGCACATCTAGTGAGGTGTGTTTGGATCAGTGGACTCTAGGGATCAAAGCACACCCCTTGGATTTTCAGGTTATTTTGGTCTGTAATACATATTAATGACTATATTGTGTCCATTTAAGGTGCAATGGGGCAATACACTAATGGGTTAATAGACCTACAACTTAACAAGATAGGCACACTTTGTAAATTACACTGGCTTTTAATTGTGCAGGTTTGGGAGATATTCAGGTGACCTTCAAATTGGTGCCGTCATCCTTGGAGTCACATCAACAGAGAAATGGTCAAGAACATGGGTATTTAAAGGACTAATCCACTCACTTGGTAAGCTATGCTAGGGGTGGTGTGGTTACTTTGATCCTTTGGTTCACCTCACCCGCGTTACACTGTAATGCTCACTTCAAATGGGCTGGTTCTTTGCAGGGGCGGAACCTTACGGAAACATTCTGGGCCTAAACCCACGCCTTAGGGGTCCTGAGACATGCTCCACTGGGGATATTTTTTTTCTAATTTACGGCAGCTACATGCATTATTTCAGGCTGTTAGTATGGCGCCCCTAAGAGGTCAGCATGGGGAAAAAAAATTTTGAATAGTTTTGCGCTCCCGTTTATACTTATTGGTCCACCTTTTGTACTTTAAACGGACACAGTACCGCTTTTATTGGAATAGTTTTGCAAGGGAACACAAAAGTATTGCGTGGGGAAAAAAATATATTTTCCCACCCTGACCACTTAGGGGCTCGGTACGTCTGAGATGTTAAAATGCATAAAAATCATCATTTGGGAAAAATCTGATAGTTGCCCAGGAAAACAATACCCATGTAGAGCCTACAACTGTTTTGTTGTTCTGAAACCCTAAAACAACAAATATTGAGGATGACTAATTTTCACTTCTGCCACCGTAAAAAGAAGTTACGTAACATAGGAAGGAATTTGGCATTACTAATCTTGAAGGCTATTTTGTTAAACTATGATACTATACAGTTCACGTTCAGCTGAAAAATCTGCTACATTAGACAATATTAGGGTGGACCTATAGATGACGATATTTCCCTAGCAAAAGAACTTCTGCTCAGTTGATTTGCCGGTGTTATGCCGAAAAAGGCATCCCTGCCTTAGAATGCATGCCTGTCTCTAAATGATCGATACTGTAGGTCGCTGATCTGAAACAATTTGAGCTACTTTGTCGAGTTAGGCTACCGTAGTGCTAATCGATAGCCCTAACCCTAACCCTAACCCCCAAAACACCCCTAAAACCCTAACCTCCAAAGACCCCCTAAAACCCTAACCCTGACCCCCAAAAAACCCCTAAAAGCTCGACTCGTCAGAACACTGGCATGCATTCTACGGCCGGGATGCCTTTTCCGGCATAACACCTGTCCATTCAGATAGACTGATGGGAAATAACGCAAAGATGAAGATATTTTAAAAGCCTAAAAGATTCAGGGCTTTTGAGAAAACATTTGGAAATGGAGTCCCAAAGCCCCTCCCCCATCCAGATCTGCCCCGCCCCGATTCTTGGTCTCGCTCACAGAAAGACACACTATAAAAACATATCCAGAAGTAGGAGAGAGAGAAGTATGGGGCACATGCTGATTACAGCGCATCGCCACACCAACCACACAATGAACCACCTCAGGGATGAGAACCTGAGTGCAACCATGTGGCAGGTGATACCTCAGCACCACACTAGTCCCGATAGACTAGTGGGAGTTTTTTTCTGGTGGATCTTTGTGGGGACCTGAAAAATGGTCCCCACAACCTCAAAATAACAGATTTTATTACATTGTAGGGAACATATACATTAGTGTCATTCCATGATGTTGTGGCATGTTTTCATTCTTGATTTTGGCATCTTAAACAGTGTTTTTTCCTTCCATACAATGTGGAAGGAACATTCCTTTTAAAATCACCATGTTAGATACAGTAAAACATTCATAATTTCTTGCTCATTGCAGTGATAAAGATGAAGATACAGATGCCCCTCAAGATATGAGTCTTTGACTTGCCAGTTTACGACTTGCATTATTGAAAATATTTAACACTATGTACTGAGTTACCCCTAAATTGAAGTCTGGTTTTCGAGTATACAAAGAGCTGCACTTAGTAATGCACCAGTGGTGCGGCCACCCCATGCGGATTGGAACTGCGCCGTTATTGTGGGCAATCATTCACTTGCGTGATCTTTCTTTCATCTAACTATAATGCTTAATTTTTCCCGTTTGAAATTAATGGTGATTACGTATCTTTCGTACATTTCACCTTAAAAACGAATTATCCCCGAATGTATTAGAATCCTATTCTTTTAAATACAATAATTAATATAAAACTAATTAAATCTTTAAGATGTCCGGCAATAACGATGAACAAATGGAAAGTCAATGAATGGCCCACTTCTTCAGCCAGTTGTAGCCTAATTAGTATATTAAAGTGCATACTTTATAAATGCATTGCCTTTTCTTCCTTCTTGCGTGGTGATTATATAAGTTGCAAAAATACTGGCCTACGTGGTGTTCTCGCTAGACATCAGTTTTAGCAGATGCAGCAGTGTGAGGGTGTTGAGATATCTGGTTATCAGCTACATATGCAACATGTGGTTGGCTGGGGGCTGGGGGCTGGGGGCTGGGGGCTGGGGGGTGAAAAGCTCACGCAGTTCTTGGAAACGGGGCCAAATGTTGCTGAGCGCAGAAAACCTATTTTCTTGTCAGTCTTTGCTGGATATACATGCATTTTCTGTGAGTAGGCCTACATATTTATTTTCTTGCGTCCTTAGCACCCTGCATTATCTTCATGACTAATCGGTCTAATATATGCTGCTTGACGTGTTAAACAAAAAAGAAAAAGGTGAAAATGTGTTAAGGTGTTTCTTCTAATAACCAAAGATGTGTCTTGTTTGTGTATGTGTGTTTTGTCTCAGTGAGTTCTCTCATTGAATGCAGAATTCGATATCAATCAAAACATTATTATAGCTTTACTTACTGCAGAAAATGTAGACAGTTTGTCATTCATATCACTGACTAATAATTATGAATGAAAATTCAAAATGAAATGGCAGAAATTGTTGTTGTAATTGGATGTGTCACCCTATGGATGATATTTTTGACAATATTAAATAAATATTTCATTTAAAATATCATTTAAATTGTTAAGTATTAATGATGATATAAAATGATCTGTCAAAATCACCCATCAAACTAAGTTGGCGGACTCTAAACAAAACCTAACATCTAATTGGATACCTTGCAAACTAAGTCACAAGAGATCGATCTTAAGTAAGTAAGTAAACTTTATTGTCATTCACACCATACAACAGTACAACAACGGATGCATAGCTGAACAAAATTGCATATCTCCAGGCTCAATGTGCAGACATAAAAACACAGGTGCACTTACAGTATAGACAACATACGGAGATTACAACAAACTTGCCCAGTCGATAGAATTTTCATTTATAACCGCGTTTTGTCTGTTCCGTCCTGGATCACAGAAACTTCCTAACCTGCAGACCCTGTCTTAACTAACTATGGTGTGGACCTGTTTTAGGGAAAAAAAGACATTATAGGTTAATAGTTCCTATGCCATTGTTATCTTCAGAGGTGGCAAATTCAGGTCCAGAAAGTAAAAATCCAGACCAGGATTTTGTTTCAACCAACCAGCTGAGTGTAAAGAGTCACAGTCAAATAGTACTAAGTGGTCGGTTGAATCAAAATCCTGGTCTGGATTTTTACTTTCTGGACCTAAAATTGCCACCTCTGGTTATCTTAACACAGGAAAGTATATTACACAAGTTTCCTAACTTCCCAAAATCTTTAAAAAATTCTCAGTTACTGCAGAAACCGCGGATATGGCGCAGGACTGCGGTAATTCATTCCCAAGAAATTTTTATGGCAAATCTATATTGTTTCATTATAACCGTAAAATTACCTACATCAGAAACGTTGGTGTAGTTTGCAAACCCTATAGACATAGGTAATAAAACTGTTACATACATGTAAATGCGTGTGCATGTGTGTGCAGACTTGTCTCATTGAAAACCTCAGTCCAGCCAGCTGACCCAAGGTAGCAACCCTGGTGAAAGCAAGGAAAGAGCAATGCAATGGATTAAATATGTTCGTGACCAGGGAAAGTTAGGACAGCTTGCTTAACTTTTATCCTAAAGTTAGGAAAATTTATTTGAGATTTTGTGAAGCTAGGATGTATTGCAGCCTCAGGACGGAACAGACAAAATGCATTATAAATGAGAATTAAATCGATCTGTTGTGACTTACTTTGCAATGTAACCAAACAGGTGTTAGGATTTGTTTAGAGTCTGTCCACTGAATTAATAGGTGGGTTTGACAGATAATTTAATGGTTGCTGGTATAATTGAAATTATAATTTAAATAATCATTTAAATGACATTAATTTATCGAATATTGTCAGAAAACCCTCTATATTACCCAATCATTTTGTTTCACTGGAAAATGAGTAAGCCTGTAGTTCTTACATATACTACGACACACATGTAAATCCACACATGTAAATCCACACATGTAAATCCTGCCTGTTCTTGTGCAAATTATATGTTTTGATTGCGTGAAAAAGTTTTCTGCAGCTTCTCCATGTAGCTTTTCTTGCATATAAAAATTAAAGATAATAAAAACATCATGCACAAATTTATTAATTGTAAGTATTATTAGTGTAAAAAAACTGTGATTCTCAGGTTGTGCTGCAAACATTGAAAAAAGTAGTCCTACCATCAGAAGATAAGAATGACAGCACTCAACGCCCCCAAAGACAAGTAAGTCCATGAATTTGATATTATTATAAGAGCGGAGGAGGGTTAGCGTTTGCGTTTTATTCCAGGTTTAACCACTTTGTTTTGGCCGTAGGTACCGAGCTGTGTGGTTTATATTTTTCATGCTCGGTTTGGGGACTCTCTTACCTTGGAACTTCTTCATGACTGCAACCATGGTACAGTGTCATATAGCAAAGTCTTCTTTTCCTGTTTGGTATTGAGTTTTGAGTAATACCTTAATCAAGATGAGTATTGATTGCAAGACCTTAATTGAGGATTTTTAGATCATATTACAATTTTACATTCTTTTTAATCTTAACGAGGGCTTCTGTATTCGTATGTTAGTATTTTTGTTTCAACAGCTCTTAATGGTTAATTCTGTAAAGCAGGTAATACCGTAACAGCGGGGTACCCTGGTGGTGCCTCATGTAACTGCAGTTCCATAACAATACTACTCTCCACCCAGTACTTTACCAGCCGTCTGAGGGACTCATCAGAAGGGGGCATTAACGAGACTGCCCCGGGTGGGGACACCCGTAATGTGCTGGAATCCAGGTTTAGTAATGTGATGACACTCTGTGCCATGTTGCCTCTCCTACTGTTCACCTGCCTCAACTCATTTCTACACCAGCGGTGAGTGAACATGAGCTGTAGCCTTTTTTGCCATATCGCGGCACAAGCGCCTTCCATGTTGCAATTTGCTTGGTATATATATTACGGTTTCAGTCCCCTGTATCTTTATCGTTATAAACAGTTTTTTCAAACTGTTGGATTTGGATTTAATGTTTCATTAGTATTTGTAACATAATTTTGAGTCATATTTCTAACATCTGAATATTTCCATAGCTTTGCGTTTGTTACAATATAAGAATAAGTAACCTTAACAAGTAATCGTTTTATGTGATGCAATTTGACTGGCTCCTGAGTTAAGTATAAAAGCGTAAGGATGCACGTAAGTCCGCAGAAGCCTCGAGCCTACGAGCGTCAGAGTCTTTTGACCGTCACGTCACGTTATGTAAATTTGTAGCAATTAGGAATTCATCTTTTGTTTTGTATAATTTTAAGTTTAAAGATACAGATAGCAAAGAAAAGACTGGATTCAAGACCTTTATTTTCCTGACACTTGTCGCCTGTGAAGGAATTTCAAGGTTCAAGGCTAGTGAGTTACTGCACCCTCATTCCACATTTACTATTTTTTAGTACTGAGGTAAATCAGTTTAATGCTAAAATTCCTTGAGCTGAAGGATTAAAGGGCAAAGGCTTTTTAGGCTATAAAGCAGGCAGGTTTGTTGTTCCTGGGGGCCACTGAAAAATTCATTTTGGGGACCCCCACCCCTGGCTGCATTCTACTGTAAGGGCTAATTTGCTTTCAAAGGGAATGCAGCAAAAGCGGAGCACAGAGTATCTCAGTTTTGGCAATAAACTTGTTAATTACAGCTAATTTTCTCTCTGTTTTTGAACATTTTTGTTGGTCAGTCATCTTTAACGGGCAACGACCCAGGAGAGGATGACAGCATTAGCTTCACTTACTAAGGGGTCATGCAAGTGTGACGTGCTGATGAAGGGTTAGCATCAGCGCTAACTCTGGAGGCAGCCTTGGCCACAAGCACTGCATCCTCATTCACCTCTTTGTCTGTGTTTGTGAAGTCAGGCATTTTATTTGTGCTGAAGAAACTGGTCAGTTTAGGCAAAGTTTCTGTTGCAGGTTCTGTTGTACCTGGGATATGATTATTTTATGTTTGCATATAACATTAAAGTTAGCTAAGAAGTGGAGTCAGGATATCGTAGTTAGCTAGCTGGTTAGCAGGCCAATGCTGCTCCAACATTTCCTAAATAAGGAACAAGTTTATTTTTATTTATTTTAGTGTAATGACTGCTTGTGAGCCAATCCTCGGGGGTCCTGTGCAGATTCGTGGTTTGAGAGGTGGTGGCTGGTGCTTCTTTGTTTTGAGTTTTTAGCTCCATCTTCATTTATGGAGGCACTTCCTCTAGATGATTGCCCCCCCCCCCCACAGAATTCCCCAGAAGCTGCGGATAATGGGAAGTCTGGGAGTTATCCTGGCGGTCTTCCTCATGACGGCCATAGTTGTGAAGGTGGATGCGGAGCCCTTCCCGTTCTTCATGATCACCATGACCAAGATTGTGATTATCAACTGTGAGTTGCCCCACCCTCCACGCTCATTTCCTGAAGGCTCCATTTGATTCTCCCCGAGCCCACAGATCTTGGATGTGCTCTCCACCCCTGTTGAGAAAACATCAGACTTGTATGTCATGTTTTAACAGTGCTAAGGCCAAACTGAGGCAGTCTTAGTTTCTCAGCTTTCCAGTAGCAGTGCTATGTTCTGAAGCTTGTTTCATAGGTGCCTCCTTGTCCCGCTATGCAGCTTTCGGAGCCGTACTGCAGGGCAGTCTGTTTGGCGTGGCAGGGCTGCTCCCCGTCTCCTATACGGCACCCATAATGAGTGGACAGGGCCTGGCCGGCACATTCGCCGCCTTCTCAATGATCTGCGCCCTCGCAAGTAAGGCCCACGCATAGAGTGTTGTGGAATTGAACAGGTTGTTTTAATCTATCTGCAGAAAATATAAATATTATAGCCAATCGCTTTGCGTGTTGAATCCTCTGGTTCCCTCACTCTGAGCTAATGCTGGTGGCTTTTCCCAGGCGGCTCGGAGCTGCAGGACAGTGCATTTGGATACTTCATCACAGCCTGTGTAGTCATCCTCTTAGCTATGGGGTGTTATGTGGCCCTTCCCAAAATGGTGAGGAAACAACTGATCCTCTTTGGCGGTATCACCATAAAGGTTGCTTCATGCTGTTACCTCAGCCTGATTTTTGGCAATTCTTGTGTATTACTCAATAGCTTTGGTTTTCTCACTCGTCCAGGAGTTCTTCCAGTATTACCAGGAGAACAAAAATAAGCTTGAGAAGGATACCCAAATGGAGTTGAATCCTGCAGGTAAATCTGAAAGATTTATCCCCTGTTGATATATTTCATTAAAAAATCGGTAAACCTTTACATTAACTGCATCTTCATATTGTCTTTGTAATGCATTCATAGAACATTCATAAGCAGCATGTAAGTATGCATTAACATCTTAACATATCTTGACAGCTTTAATATACATTAATAACAAACATTATACGATTACACAAGTATAATGTTTGTTACTGTCTTATAATGTTTGTTATTAATATATAATAAAGCTGTTAAGGTATGTTAGGATGTTAAGGTATACTTACATGCAGCTTATTAATGTTCTATGAATGCATTACGAAGTTCCAATGTATGTTCTCCGATTGCATTATAAAGGCATTATGAAGGTGAAAAAGGTAAAAAATCTAATTATACAGCGTACATATTCTGACTGCATTCCAGCATATATATCTATATCGCAACCATAAATGGTCGCCGAGATAAGTAAGAAATATGAACTTCATATTAAGAGTTGGTTTTACGCAACCATGCGCCTTCATGAAGTGTGTTTTTTGTGTGATAGATAAGTCCTGGCATCATTTATCTAGAACAGGGTCACGGTGAACCTAGAGTGTATCCCAGGAAGTGGGGAGGTACCCTGGATGAGGTCTACTAACAAACACTTGGTTTTAAATTGATTTGTACAGTGACTTCTGAAACAAACATGCAGAGACGCTGATTGCATGTATTTTTTCAGCGGCAGGCAACATCGAAGGGGGCCCCACAGCAGACCTGCGCCCCTCAGACAAGGCCAGGTTGCCGAATGTCTCTATTGTCACCATCTTAAAAAAGGTATTGAGCGATGCTGGCCTGGAAGCCTTGGAGCTGTTACTGTGCAGTGCTGAAGGCACGACCCGCAAGCCCGGGAATGCGGAGCAGAGGCAGAACCAGAGACGGAACCTTTGTGTGTTTCTCTCCGCAGATCTGGGTGCCGGCGCTCACCGTGTGCCTCATCTTCACCGTCACCATCGGCATTTTCCCTGCTGTCACTGTGGATGTCAAGTCCACCATCTCCAACGGCAGCGCTTGGGGTGCGTCCCTGCATGGGCCCCACCTGTCACGTTCAGGCAATCTCAGACATCAAGCAGCTCTTTTTCACTGGAAGTTTGCCACGTTACGTTCACGTAGTAGAGGCATCCTAACTAAATGAGCCATACACCAACTATTTATCTCAGTGGTAACAGGCACTGCTTCAGTTGAGGGTCGAAAGGGGTTTTTCCTCGGCTTTCTGGGGGAGTGAGACTAAGTTTGGCATTTGTAGGCTATAAAATGCCTGCATTCATCTGCACTTCATAGTTCACAGGGAACCTTACCTTCACCTCAAACATTCCTCACATTTTTACAGTATCTGCTTCCTTTATCCTTTATGTTTACCATCTTTTTGCCTGAAATCTCTTACAACCATCATTTTCCTTCACCTCCAGAGAAATACTTCATCCCAGTGTCATGTTTTCTGCTCTTCAATCTGATGGACTGGGCTGGACGAAGCCTCACTGCAGTGTGCATGTGGGTATGTGAAGAGCCGCACCGGCACCTCCAGTGAGGGCTGCAGGGCTGGTGAAAGCAAACGTGAAGCTAAGCAAAGGGCAGCATTTTACACAATAACACCACAACTGTGTCTGACAGTAGGAAACACAAGTCTTCTAAGCAAGGCCTTTGTTACATTAGTAACTCACACCTGCATCAATACCGGAGGTGCTCAAAGTCTGTGACACATACATTATAGGGGCGCTCGGTACCTTTAAAGGGGTGGCGCTCCGTACCTTTAAAGGGGTGGCGTGCCGTATCTTTAAAGGCGTGGTGCTCCGTACTTTTAAAGGGGTGGCGCTCCGTACCTTTAAAGGGGTGGCGCGCCGTATCTTTAAAGGCGTGGCGCTCCGTACCTTTAAAGGCGTGGCGCTCCGTACCTTTAAAGGGGTGACGCTCCGTACCTTTAAAGGGGTGGCGCTCCGTACCTTTAAAGGGGTGGCGTGCCGTATCTTTAAAGGCGTGGCGCTCCGTACCTTTAAAGGCGTGGCGCTCCGTACCTTTAAAGGGGTGACGCTCCGT
>JAODKC010000045.1:17065127-17078857 GCA_026777985.1 Mormyrops attenuatus
TCTCCCCAAACGAGCTTGATGGGCCGAATGGCCTCCTCTCGTTTGTAAATTTCTTATGTTCTTATGTTCTTATGTGCGCACGCGCGCCTGCGCTGTAGTGGTGCTGTGTGCAGAGTGGCGAATGAGGCGAAAACCGGACTCTTGGTATCAGTAATGGAGAAAATCAGATACTAATTTTTAATATCGATTAGTATCTGAGAATCGATTTTTTCACAACCCCAGTGTCTCATTATTTTCAACTCCAGCGTCAGCTATATCTTCCGTTTCTGGTCTTTTGCGGTACACTTTTAGCGGTGCAGAGCTGAAAAAGGTCCCCCATTAAACAGTTTCCAGCTGCGCCACTTTCCGAGCGTTGTGTAGGCTATTTAAACCGGTATGGCGGTATAAGGAAAAAAAAAAACAATAAAAAACTGTTTTCGGTATGAACCGGTACACCGCCCAACACTAGTTTAAAGGTCCCAAATGTGAAGGCTGCCACATCACACGACACTAATAAATACAACTGAAATATGATACCCATGTATTGCATATTGTTACAATCCTCTCTGGACATTTAATGCAGCGCATGACCAGGACATACAGGATGTCGATCTGTGCGGCTGGAGACTCCTCTCTGGTCATGTGACCTTACACACTCAGGTACTGGGCACAAGCCTAGAATGACACTGCTTGATGACCCACGGATGGGACAAGATTCCACTTACTGCCGACTTGTTGGTGGGAGAGGTGGTGGAGCGAGCCGGACGGCCATTCTCCACCCCATCTGCATCAGTATCCTTGGTGTCAATCTGGAAGAAGAGGAGGTTAGTGTCACTGAGCTACAGTAACCCATGCCTGAAGAACAGTGACCCAGAGAACTAGAACCCATACCTTGTAGTTGTGGGCACTGAGGTACTTGAAATGCCCGAAGCAGATGTGAGAAAGACAGACCACAATGGTGATGATGAGAACCACCAACGTGAACATGGTTGTTGGGGTCACAAAGCCTATTTAAAAAAAAAGAAAATCACACATTAAAGGTTGGTTTTCACAAAGAAAATCTTCTCAACCGTGACCAAACAATGGATAATCAAAATAATAATAAAAATAAAAAATAATAATAAATGGTCACTAAATAAGCAAATGTATCAGGTCAGCTTCAGAGTCAGTTCCGAGTATGAGCTCATTCGAATCCAGTTGTGCAGGAGTGAGATCATTCCAGATGATCATGGGCGGCCATCATAAAAAGGGTTAGCTGCACTTCAAACACTCTCTGTTACGTTAATGCACGTGTGACGCACAGTGGTTATGCGTTGATGAAGTTAGATCAGATTACTGATTTAAAATCGGAACACGCTGCTTCTGTGTGCTTGGCTGAGCAGCTTGGAAGGGCTCAGGCTGGCCATGGGATTTCAAAACGATTATTGATCATCAGAGGTGGACATTCCAGAAAGTAACATTCCAGACCAAGATTTTGTTTCAACTAACCAGTTGAGTATTCTGACTCCTGACACTCAACTCATTGGTTGAAACAAAATCTTGGTTTGGAATTTTACTTTCTGGACCAGAAATGTTATTGATTATTAGCAAAGGTGGACTTAAACCTCAAGGCCACAACAATGTCATCTACTGGCCAGTCTCATAGGCCAAGGGAAAGGTAGATGAATGAGTTACCGTGCTGATTCCCATCCCCTGGCCCACAGATCAGTACCGGTCTATGGCCAGTATTGCACCAGGCCCCAGAACACTGGGGGTTTTGCAGACTAAAAATGAACTATACATTTTAAATACTTTCACGTTCGCATATTCTGTTCACATCTGGGAAAAAATGAAAAAGGATAAACTTGTGAAAACGCCAGTCGATCCACCAGAACCCCCCACCGCCCGCATCCAGCGGAGAGCCACCTCACCTGTGCGTACAGTGGAGAAGAAGAGCAGCCAGAAGAGGCAGAGGATGGGCGCGGCCACCACCTGGGTAACGGCCCCTGAGTGGATCTTCTTGTCCAGCTTGGAGGGCAGGTAGGCATAGTACATGTTGTATCTGTCCACCAGGTGTTTGAGCAGCATGTACATAAGGCCTGAGAAGAAGCGGGGAGACACACTTTCAAAGAGGAATCAATACTCCCTTTCAAGGCCGCATGACGTGGCTGAATTTCAACACTCTGCTTAAGTTTAATAGCAATGGGATTTCTCCCTACCACAAGCAGTAAGTTCAGCACGAATTAATAACACAACTACATTTTTAAAAGCATAAAGGGTGTATGAGAGGATCTTACTGGGCGAGGGAACATAGATTTCACACAATACGCTAACCGAAGGGCTACAGGCGACCCTGAGCAAAATCATATTAACATAAAGAACAAAATCAAATGATCTAGACTAATAAAGAATTAAAAACAGAGTCATAAGAAACTAC
The DNA here is from genome assembly GCA_026777985.1 of Mormyrops attenuatus. Classification (NCBI taxonomy): domain Eukaryota; kingdom Metazoa; phylum Chordata; class Actinopteri; order Osteoglossiformes; family Mormyridae; genus Mormyrops; species Mormyrops attenuatus. Next base: position 17,067,523 of record JAODKC010000045.1, read on the forward strand.
AAGTCACCGAATAAGTAAGTCATTAAATACTGATTCATAACACCTGTGCGGCTGGTAGAGCCGGCAAGAGGGGATGTGGTGACTCACCGAAGGGGACAATGATGGGACAGGTGATACTGTACGTCATGACGACGGTGAAGACACTCATCATCCAGGCGTAGGCGGCTCCAAACTGGAATTCGTAAGCTTGGTGCTGGTGGGGGCACGGCAGACACACTCTGTTAGCTCACGCACTTTTGACACAGTCAAACAGCTTCCTTGGTAAATGCAAATGTAAGTTGAAACATGTTTATGGAATTACTCAGGAGGGACTTCATACTTTTGCATCATTCCCTTTTTTCTTTAAAATAAAATTAGACCCCAAATGTTGCAAGGGGGGGAGGGTCTCCATGGATTGTGATTGTCTGTCCAGCACATCCCAAAGATGGTCGATGGGATTGTTGTTGTGGTCAACACCTTAAACTCTCCGTCATCTTCCTCAAACCGTTCATGAATAATCTTTGCAGTGTGGCAGGGCGCATTAACTTGCTGATAGAGGCTACTACCATCGGAGAATACTGTTGCTATGAAGGGCTGTACTTGGTCTGCAACAATGTTTAAATATGTGGTACATGTCAAAGTGACATCCACAGGAATGCCAGGACCCAAAGACTCCCAGCAGAACATTGCCCAGAACATCACACTGCCTACACCCACTTGCCTGCTTCCTAGAGTGCAGGGAGGCCTAGCTCTGCTCCTGGGGGGCTAGTTTGCAGATTTCCCTGCTCAGACACACCTACTAAACCTGGCAATTAGCCGATTAAGATGTGTCTGAGGAGGAAAATGTGGAAAAACCGTGTTGGCTTCTGGCCCTCCAGGACTGGAATTGGCAACCCCGCCTTAGTGCATCCTGGTGCCATATCTTCCCCAGGTAAATGACGCACATGCACCCGGCCGCCCACATGATGTAACAGAAAACATGACTCATCAGGCCAAACAATTTTCTTCTGTTGCTCTCCTGTGAGATCAGACCAGACAGGCAAGCCTTCACTTCTCACATGCATCACTGAACCCTGGGATAATCAATGTTATTCCCTAAACCTGTCAGTGGTTTTAATGTTACGGCCGATCGGTGCATAATATTGCTGTAATATACAGCTGCTCCTAGGCTGCCCACACAGGGGTTGCTCCCCCCCCAGCATTTTCCCAGAATCCTCCACAGAGGAACAGGCCAAAACACTGACCCGCTTGACATTGCGCCTCTCCGCGGCTGAGCGAGCCAGACACAGCCGGATCATGTACATGAGCAGGCCGGGGATTCGCAGCAGGTCCATGGCGTTCCCGATGAACGCAGAGGCGATGACATAGTTGACGAAGAAGGCGCCGTTGTCTGGGAGGAAGACACACCTGCGGAGTGCGAGAGGACAGGAGAGACTGCAAAAACACACCACTGTCTCATATGCTACAGGAACAAACTCCACGTCTCCTCGTCTTTGCACTAAAAAATGTTTCCCCAAACTCATAACAATAAAAAAATTGAGTAAGAGACGCCACTTACTCAAATCTGACTGGGGCATCGACCAAGATTTTCTTGTCGAAAAGCCAGCGAAAGAAAACATCCAAACTGCATTGGGGGGAAAAACAAAGATTTCGTTTTATACAAGTTTTCCCCAACAACAATAGCATTGCTTCATAATACTTGAGGCAGCACCTTGACATCGACATCGAGGGGAGCTGAGGTACTGGCTAAAATGCTAAGAATGCTTCAATTGTGCTTTTGCCACAAATGAAGTCCATCTCTCAGTAATTACACCCGCCGTTCCCCCCACTTCACAATCCCACGGTTATTTTATTAGTCTCTCGGTTTGTCCTGTTGCCGCAGAAATACCTGCTGAGTCCAAGGGAAGGAAGTAGAAGCACCATAAAGATGAGAAACGTGTAGCACTTGTGCATGGTGGTTCTGTTCTCCCCCGACCTGAAGCAAACAGGAAAAGGGGCAAGTTGGGAAGCGGCAGGGAGACCCGGAGGCTCGGGCAGCCGGTCGCAGCCGAACAGAGAGCTGGTCACTCATAAGTTTTAGTGAAAATCGAAAAAGTGCATGACAAAGAATATGCAGATACCTGGTCCAATGGGCTTCAAAGAAGGCCGAATAGTAGACGATGGTGGGTAGCAGTGCGGAGAAGGCCCACAGCAGGAGGGTGGGGAAGAATTGGGTAATGATGGGGTTCTTTGGGGGAATGAGATTCATGTTAGAGCCGTGTTTCCCAGCCCGGTCCTCGGGGCCCCCCAGAGAGTCAAAATTTTTGCTCCCTCCCAGTTCCTGGTAGGGGGTCCCCAAGGACCAGGTAGAGACACACTGTGACAGATAGTCTGTGCTGTAAATCAGTGTTTCTCAAATCTAAGGCCAGAATGTCATGCTTTGAAATTCAGGAAAGTATAGTTATATTCTAAATCAAATTCAGGAATGAACCATTTATATAGTAAATGTGCTTAACAGGAACATGCTAAAATGCTCTCTGTAGATTTGGGGGTTGATGAGTATGCAGCTAAATGTTCCATAACACTTGGGTGTAAACACTGCGTCAGAAGAATGCCCCCCCCCAGCCTTACATTGAGGTACTCCACTGGCTTGGTGACATTGAACTTGTCCATGGTGCTGATGATGATGGCCGGAGTGGTGAGGAAGAAGAGCAAGAGGAAGAGGATGCAATTGATGATGAAGCAGCGCACCCACCAGGAGACACCGCCAAGAGACAAGTTTTCCCTACAAGGAAGGAAAAAAGATACACATACATTCTGCAGTTGTCTGAGCAGTCACCTGAGCAGGGTTAGAGACAGGCCACTTCCTACTGCCAACATCAATATGACATTAAAAACATAAATTCAATATACAAGAGTGCTATAAAGTAGAGGTGAACGATATGGCCCAAACATTATATCACAATATTTTTGGTTAGAATCACAATCCACAATATAGATCATGATTTTTCTGGAATGTACGTAGTAATGTTAAATAACCAATTAAAAAAACATCAATTAAGATTTTAGTTCTTGCAAGACTTAGCCACTAAGTTGGTATCCACTGAGACAGATGATTGATAAAGAAGTGAGATATATAGACAGCGCGGAGATGTTATGCAGACTGAAATAGTTTTGTTTCACATCAGTCCGTTTTTGTTGTAGTAGGGCATTGCGTCATAGGCACTGGCCTGTTTGATCTGTTGTTATAATAATAATGTCAGTGCACTTGTACCTGGGCATTCATTGGATGCTCAGCCTAGCCGCACTCCTTCACAGCATATATGTTTGTGACGTGCTATTTGCCTTACATGTCTGCTGCATCGGACAAAATGCTTAACTAAATTAAATGTAATTGTAGTGCTGTATCACAATTCCTGAGATACCTCTGAAATGTGTATCATGAATACAGTTGTAACCGGTTGTGGTAAAATATTGCAATATTGCCCACCACTACTCTCTAAAGTATGAACCCAGTCCTTCCCCTAACTATATTAAGCAAAAAGTGCCCTGCCTTTGAAGAATAACATACCTATATCTACTACCAACTGTCTGTAACAGTTTCACTATGTCAACAGCCAAAGAAAGTATTCAACATTATTCCCTTGCAAAATAATTCATTTGCAGTCTAACTGACATGCAATCTAGCCTCATATAATGAGATGATTTCCCATAGTGCTGTTATTGTAATTGCATTAGTGTCTGCGATTGGATGTGTGTAATTGCAAGTGTAGAGCGGCAATACGGGTTCCTCTTCCTGCTGTATGTCAGCTCAGCCCCCACGATGTCTGGGTCACCAGCCACACTGTCCGCTCTTCAGATATTAGCTGTCAAGCAAGGTCAGGCAGTGGGAGAAATCGCTGACTGCAGGCCAAACTAGCAGCCTCCAGGCCGCTCCACCAATCTTCATGGCTTTTTGTCCCAAGTGAATCTCTTCATTGACTAGACAATCTGTGGACAGCTTTTCTACAGGCTCCAGAGCATTTCCTCAGAAAAACTGTTCTCCTTACATTGAGCATTGCCATTCAAATGACGCAACCATCCCTTTTTGAGATTAGACAGTAACGGGATTTGTGCACTACCTTTCCAATTAAAAGGACCCGGATTTCACTTAAGCACTGAGATCTTGCTGTGTGCTGATTGGTCAGTCTCCTGCAATCATGCACGTGTCACTAATGTTAATGTGAAACAGCTGGATGAGTCTTTCAATCAAAGAAATAAACCAGTATAAGTACAAGAGGAACCAAACAATTCAGCCAAGGGTGGGAGCATTTCAGTTTTAAAGCAGTTTGTAAAACCTGAAGTAGCTCAAATGTCCTCCCTGACAGGGATTGTCTGGTCACCCAATTTTGAGAGCAAAGGAGGTCATTTTGCACCAACATTACCTTTATCCTAAGCCAAGTTCAGCAGTAGAACCATGAAACCTGAGCCATTACATTTTTAAATAATTTACACAGGAAGGCTTCTCTGGGCGAGAACGAGTGCATGGCATACAAATCATGAGCGAATATCAAACCAGTTACAATGTACCGCGATATCTGCTTATTCTCAGGCAGCAGTCTCCAACGTGCCTACAGCAGCTGCCTCGACTGATCTACTGAAATCCGACAGACAACAAAAATGGCTGTCGGCGGGAACTAACAATCGCACTGGGGATGTTTCCCGCGAAGCGACCCAGTTCCATACGTAATTAGGCGATGTCGGGGACTCCTCAGAATGCAAAAGGAATTGGGAGGAGAGCCGGCGTACAGTCAGCAGAGAGGTGCACCGTGAGGCTCGCGGCACACGTCAGCCCGGCGAGGCACACTGAAGACACCACGTTGATTCCCAAAGACAGATGTTTCAAGAAGCTTGCCAGGACACCAATAGCTAAAAGGAGTACGTTGGGTAAATTTCAATGAATCTTTTTGCCTTGCGTATGGGTCAGACCCATTGAGAAATCCTTGAAGTCATTCTTGGTGAGATGATGGGAGACTAAAATCGATGACAGATAAAAAGGGCATGTACCAAGAGAAAAAGAAAAATAATCTCGTCGTCCACAGGCCAAAAATACCCCATGGTGGTTTGTTTGTGTATTACACTTGTATTATTTCTAAAGAGGTGGGACTGTAATGACACACAACCACTTTGTGAATCAAGGCTCATTAATATACATGGAAGGAAACCAGATATAATTATTGCTCAAGGGGTCAAATATTCTTCCACAGTTCATTGAGAAAGCTCCATCTTTCACACAAGTCCAGCTACATAACAAACCAGTGTGGGCCCTCAAGACCTCAGTGTGGCTATGGGACGTAACTGCTTCAAAGCATGAGCACTTCGACCGTACAGCTTAATTGGTTTATTTTGATGTCATTGATGCACCTGGAGGCCACCAAGCTAAACAACGAATTTGACAAGAGATACGAACAACACATCTGCCAAACACTGGAGGCAAATTCTTGTCCACCAACCAGATGGGCAAAGCACCTCAAAAAATATATTCTATTGTACTGCTCAGCTGTAACAGTCATTGTGTGGCTCGTGACAGCCTGCTACGGCAGAAAAATAAACAAAAATATATATAGAAGAGTGTAAAAATTGCACTAAACGTAACTAGTACACACCAAGATCACGAAGAGCAGCTGGTATAGGAAGTTTGAAAAGTAGAATTTATGTGATTTGCTAAACGTAACATTTTATTACTAAATTAAAATGTATCGCACGCTTTACTCCTCGCTGAAATCAATAATATCCGCCAGATAGTGATTTCACGTTATAAGTTTCAGTAACACTTTACTTGAGGGTGCACAAACACTTAGTAGTAACTCAGTTACTACTGACGTACAAATCATGAACAAATATAGTAGCTACTTGAAATAAAAGACAAGTCACCATTCATTAATGATGAACAAACATGAGGTCAGTTCGTAACGTTATTCATTACTTGTTCCTTCAGTAGTTTACAAAGGTTTACACAATTAACACACACAGTAACAAATACTGCAACTGCTTGGGGTAAAAGATGTGTCACGATTCATTAATGATGAACAAACATGAGATCAGTATGTAATTAAGACTTAGTTTGTGGTTAAGTAATACGTACGTAATAGCATAATACCACATTATTTGTGCACTGTCAAGTAAAGTGTTACCCAAGCTTCTACTCCAATTTCCCAATTATTCTTTGATGCGGTGAAAAGAGCATGTCACCATAATGTAGGAGCACTCTAAGGAGCTGCTAATTACTGTCACTGGAAAAATTTTACTTCCACTAGAAAATTAAGATAACTATTAGTGGTTCCTACCACAGGAAACATTTTACAGTTATCGAAATTTCAATTATGCTCCTCACATTTGACAAATGTAGCCAGAGAGAACGTAAACCTGTGGGAGTGTACCATCTACGTTTTTCCAGATATAAATAGCAGTACTGATTAAGAGGTATCGACCAGATGCTCTTCATTCGGTGACCATCAAGTCGTTTATCTCTGGCTCCATGGCAACAAGGGCAAACCTAAGCCAGCTGACCATCCCGACAGTGACGGGCACGGGGGTTTTCATGGGACTGGACATTTCCAGGCACCCTAAATGCCTGCTTCCACACACTTCTTATGGGAGATTAGTCTGTTCTCTCTCTGAAACATCAGTCTGTCTTATTAGTGGCAGAAGATTGTGTGTAATTAAAATCAGACCAAATATATCTAGCTGTCCTGGTTGGTTTGGAGTATATATTTAGTAATCCACTTTGGTACTAAAATGACTAAAGGTAAACATCTGATTGATGAATTAATTTAGGCAGCAGACAGTATGACACTGACTTGGGGCAAATAAGGATCAGTAGTTGTTTAAGTGGTCAAGGATCTTCAGTGCATCAGGAGATACTCAGCCCTTTAATTAAAGGCGCAGAGAAGACTGGGTGCCTCACCAGCGCACGTTCTGTGGATCTGGGGCATAGGAGACACTCCAGTTGTAGATATGCAAGCTTTCGCTGAACTGAGACGACTTGGGCTCGTGGCGACATTTGCAGCCCTGACAGTGGCAGGCATTGAAGTCCTTCAGGATTCTGTGAGCGAGAGAGCGAGAGAAAGAGAGAGAGAGAGAGAGAGAGAGAGAGAGAGAGAGAGAGAGAGAGAGGACAAACTGCCTCAGTCATGGTGGGACACTGGCTTCACTGGAGCCAGTCCCCACAATGCACATCAGCATACACACACCCACATGCTGCGTCACACACAGACCACTCACCTTCCGTATTTAAAGGTCCGAAAAGAGTGATATCGCGGCAAAAGCCCCTGCTCTCAGTAGATAAGGCATTAAAGGCCATCAGATTAAACATTTAAGGCATGTTTCCATACAGAAAATAGCATTTCAACTGCCTCTGGTCTCTTGCATCAGGAGGGAAGGATGTTTATACAGCACAGAATTCTACAGCTAACAAGCGCCTGGGAAATGACAATACTGCAATAACAGAATAAAAATGGAAATGTCCCAGTGCCCAGTTACTGATCCATTACATGGACACATGGGCTGTCACCTACAGTTAATAACAACAACTGCAGGTTTGGTCTAAACATGCCCCCCCCATTCCAACAGGGAATCACAACACATCCCAAAATGGGGGGCGGGCATAGGATCATCAAAACTAGACCTGCCTGATGTGTCAAGTTAATATCAACGTTGCATGTTATACACATGCATTTCTCAATTCGCAAGGATCGCAATAATCAGCTTTTCATTTCGTCATTTCGACAGTATTTTAAAAAGTAAATGATTTGTTAGCACGTCTTTGTGGCAACACCAACAACATACTTGACAGACACTACTGGTAGATCATAAGTAGTCCTATTCATCTATAGTTTATTTTAGGTTAGTTTTCAACTCTTTTTTCACTTTAGAAATATCTCAATATTTCTCAAGATTTTTTCGAATATCATGCAGCCCTAACCAAAACCTGATTTTAATCACTGCATTTTCTTTTGTATGTTTTAACTTTGTTGCTCATAATGAGATTTCTGTTTAATGTTACTCATAAATAATTGTCACTCGTAAATTTTTGTGGCATAAATTGGCTGTACTGATTCCATTGATTTTGATAAAATGTAAATACATTTCAGTAACTGACCCAGTTTTCAAACAATGTGTGTTTATTAAATTGAAGAGGCCTGTTTTACTTCTTAATACCTGATCACTTGTAGAAGTTCCTCCAATATAGACTCAGTATCACAATAGCAGTGCGCTTCCATTATAAAGCAGACTGACCCCCCCCCCACCAGGAAAATAATTCTATTCAGCTGCATCGTATGCAAAATTTATACTGTATCTGTCATTATACTGTGACACTCCAAATATGATCATAGTTATGAACAGGAGCACAAACTGCAAGCCATTGAGAAAGCCGACATTAGCGTTTTTTCCCCTTCTATTTTGGTCCTCTACTTTTCAAAATGTCACCCCTACAGATGCACACGCGCACACACACACAGAAGCAGAGACACACAGAAGAGTGACTCACACTGCAGTCATCGCCTCGTTCTGGAAAGTGACAAACGCCATCCCGAGAGGTTTCGTGTTGACTTTCTCCTTCTCCTTCCTGTACTCCTCCTTCAGCTTCGACTCCAGCTTGGTGTAATAGCTCACAGCCTCCTCCTGTCCGCACCAGAGAAAAAGACGCCTTTCCATACCCTTCGTCAAACCGCTTCACTCCCTTCAAGCCACGTCTGGCTTGCGAATCCCGTCTCGCACGCCGTCGGCCTGGTGTTGACGCTCTGGCGTTTAACGAAGCCCAGCACGAGTCTGCCCATAACGGCCCGCAACCGCTGTCAGCGAACACTTTGGAAAACGCCAAAGAATGAGCCTTCATAAGCGTACGCACTTTTTGTTTTTCACGCACGAGTTAAACGAGAGAACTTTCACGTTGCTGCACTTCCACAAGTCTGCTTATTCTTAGATAAATCGACAAATAAAATGTGAAGTATATCGTAATGCCGAGTGGGTGAATCGCAGGAGCGACTCGTAGGGATCTGCTCGTTTGTGAAGTGGGCTAGCCAACGCAATGGGGAAAATAGATACAGGGTTATGAGGGAGACATTGCGGTTTACATTACATCAACACACTCAATATTATTCAAAGGGGAAAAGACACAGCAAGACTGAACTACACACAAACCAACTGGGACCAATGAACTAAATTAGGGGGAAGAAACAATATACCTAAAACGCAACAATAAACAATCATTTTCTCCAAGCGTGAATCGAATTAGCTACAGCATGGGGGATGACGTCACCGACCCCTTCAACAGCTGGTGCCTTACGATACAATATGCTTCCGCTGACTTTACTTTTTTCCCTCAAGATGGAATACTATATATATATATATATATACACACACACACACACACACACACTCCAAACCAGCCAGGACAGCTAGGATAGACATATTTTTTTCTCCTGCCACTATATTCCTAATCCTCTCAGAAAGTATAAGTCTCAAGCAGAGACACGCTGTGATTTTAAAGGTCTGCTTTCCATCCTTACGCAGACGGTTTCCTGGCATTGCCGTCTACCTCTGCGTCAGCATACGGAAGAAATGCCGCTATTTCGTCACACCCCCTCCCGCCATTCATCGCTGAGCGCCCCCTGGAAGACACAGACCTCTTCACATCCCTTGATAATGCAGCAACAGAGGTGTCCACACGGCTTAGGGTTGATCATGGTGGGGACGTGCTCCTTGGCCATCAGGTCAGTGAAGAACTTCTTGCTCCGCTCTGCCTTCTTTCTGCAGGTGACGTAACCCCCCCCCCCACACACACACGTTTAAAACATCACACTGTGCACCAACGTCGTCTTCAACAACCAGACAGCCAGTCATGACAAAAATGACAAAATATTTTTTAAAATTCCATGTAGGTCTGAAGAGCCACCCCTTTAAGGAGATGTTGCAAACACTGGGATTTAACTTTAATGGCAGAAAATTAGGTACGAGATGCCAGTGCTAGCCTACCGTGTCCTTAATATATGCACACATCATTGTTAAGTTCAGGATCTGCACAACACCAAATGAACTTCCGAATGCTGACGAGCCTCTTGCCATGTCCCCTAACTCTGAGCTTCCATGTTGCTGTAGACAGCTAACAATCACGCTCACTGTCATCCAAAGCCCTGCTACAAGGGGCTGATGACATGCTCCCTTTTTCCTGACGCTTACTGAGGTGCCAGTTATCCATCCATCCATCCATCCATGTTCCATGACTGCTTATCCAGGATGAGTCACTGTTAGTCTGGAGCCTATTCCAGGCAGTACAGGCCAATAGGCAGGCCAAGACCCTGGACAGGATGCCAGTCCACCACAGGACACTCTTATATTCAATTACATGAATTAATACATTCCTAACCCATGTAGGTACTATATTCCGACAGTTTCAAGTTCCAATCGCTTTTAGCGCAAAAGCTAATTACTACTCCCAGACTACAAGAACGGAGTCAGTGCGTAATGCGGTTGGTGAGAACATCCTACATATTTAATAGCACCTCAAAACAAACAACATACAAAGGCCAGAGCTTAAGCAGATGCAGGTGGTAAAATTAGAAACTAGCTGTTAGCACATACAATATTGCATCACGAGTAACCCATGGCAACACAGCCCCAAAGCTCAGCTTGGAAGCATGACAGATATCGTCTAGCCTCAATCGCTTCACTGGAGATTTATCCTCAAATAAACACTATAACATGCTGCCGTTGTATTGTACATGGTGGTGTATCTATACATAGCTAGCTAAATGCCTTGTCAGAACAACACTCACAGTAACTACATGGACACATTTAACTGATGCTTTTAATATTAATGCATCAATATGACGTCTTACTTTTAGGGACAACTTACAACAATACCAGGAAATCGTCCAGCTGCAAACAAATTTGAGCCCCAAGGGGTCCTTGTCAGGGATCAGAACCTCCCCAGTGAAGCCAAGGTCACATTACACGATTTTAGCCCTGATTTTCCACTTGCCAACAGATTTTGGAGATCGCCGACAAAACCCCCAGATTGGAGGTAAATCGGTGTTCGATCAGTGCTGGCAAAGCGGTGCTCGATCGCCAGGTGAAATCTGTTCAAATACGCAACCCAAGGCAGTCAGAGATGAGTCGCAGACACCCGCATGGGAGTCGTGCAGTGTGAGCAGTACAGCGGTCTGACGACTTTAGGAGTTGTGCAGTGTGAGCAGTACAGCGGTCTGATGACTTCAGGAGTCGTGCAGTGTGAGCAGTACAGCGGTCTGACGACTTTAGGAGTCGTGCAGTGTGAGCAGTACAGCGGTCTGACGACTTTAGGAGTTGTGCAGTGTGAGCAGTACAGCGGTCTGAT
>JAODKC010000045.1:17100208-17157105 GCA_026777985.1 Mormyrops attenuatus
AAGTCAACGTCTAAACACGCTCCTTCCCAACCGGCTATAATTTCCCATAGCCCGTCTCCTGTCATGATCTATCTACAGAGCGCCCCCCCCCCCCCCCGAGATCACAGACTTCCTAAGGCACGCCGCCCTTTTTATCCCCATCTCCGACTTCTGTCCTTTCATTTAAAACCGGCTCAGGCTTCCTCTGGGAGCCTCCCTTTGTTGTTAAAGAACATTTCAGATACTTCACCCTACTTGTTTTTTACCTGAATAACAGCCCACAAAGCAGGCTATACCTTCTGCAGGCTTTGAAAACCCTCAATGCTTTACACATTAGTTCCTCACCTACGCATTCAGCAGACACAGCTTTAAATTTGCTCAGAATTCTCCGAATGGCACTGGTGCAATTTCTTTCATTTTTCCTCCCATTCCATGTACTGCGCACCTGGAATCAAGTCTGACTCTATAATTAAAGGTAACAAAAAATATGTGAAGAAAACCATGAAATGAGTATAAGACAAATGGTTTACATGTTTATCACCTGTAAGAAATCTCATTACCAACCAGCAATTACTATGAAAGTCTTCATCACCATAACAGTACCTATAATTTCTGATTGGGGGGGGGGGGCTAAGAAACCAATTCAATTTTCCATCAGAGATTGGTTTAGACTAAAAAAAAAACAAGTTAGCCAGCTGAAAGATCACAGGAACTCGAACAGGATGCGCAAGTGGAAAACGATAATGAAAATGACTGGGATCACATAAAGTCATATATTATATAAATATTACTTATCTATTATTATACCATGTAAACACCAGGAACGGGTGTGGCTCATCAGAAGCCAGGTAGAATAGAAAACCTACTGGACACAGCTCTCCAGGCCTGAAGTTGGAGCCCCATCTAGTATGTTAGTGTAAGTGCAAATTCTTTCTTTAATATTAGTCTTTGCATGAGTGGGCCGCGCATCTCTGTTTCGGCAACCAGCCTCACTTACGCGTTAATTGTCTTTGTAACTGCGGAGTATCCCACAGTCACTTTTAAACTTCTTACTGTCGTTAACTTTGCATGTTTAATAATGGGTCCAGAACGTAGTGCTCCCAGTGCATACAGCAGTAACTTTATACAATACAGGGGGGTTGAATTTAGTTATCAGTATTCATTGTTGACACGCCACAGCAAAATGTGTTCTCTGCATTTAACCCATATGTGACATAGCAGGGGGCAGCTAGTTCAGCGCCCAGGGAGCAGTACCTTGCTGGTCGGGGATTCGAACCTACAATTTTTCAATAACAAGCGTGTTTCCCTAACCATCAAGTCACCAATGTCCCGCTGGCTTGACAAAGCAATTTTACATGCAAAGTCTACAGTACTGTTCGTTTAGAAACCATTAATAAAAAACAAAACAGAGGGTTAGCATTCAGGCTAGCGCACTGCTATGGGTTGACGTTGGCTGTGCCCATTAACTGCAAATTTTCACAATCAGAGGGATCTTCCACCCCTAACCTCGTGAATGTGAAGGGGTTACTGTACCTTACGCTGATAGAAAAATTAAGCAAAACTGCAGAATGCAGTGTATGTATAGGTAATCCTGATGTTTCTTAAGTCTGAACACATTCAAATTCATACAAACTAAATGTCTTCAGACTTGTATTATTTCTAATGTTTGGTTAATTACTAAAGTTTTCTCTGCTCCATTGTATATTTTGTACTGGATACTTATGTGTAGTTTTTGACCAAAAATTATTAGTCGGGGTACATTTGTCATTGATTCCTTTATTATATTTAATTTGGCAACAGATTTAGTTTTGCAAATGATATCATGTGTTCTCTCGTCAAAATACTAGGGTTTTATCACATTGTGGAGACATTTGGAACCTACAATGTAATATATACATGACCACACCCCCACACACACACACACACACACACACACACACACACACACAGTCATGATACGAGTAACTGCCATCCTTTCAAATGAAATTAAAGTGAAGTATAATCAAGCCAAGACATAAATGCAATATACCAAAAGGTTTTAGCCATTAAAATTTAATCCCTTAGTGTGAAATGTGTGAATCACAGATTGTCTCCTGAAATGGCTTTAGAAGAACAAAAGACGTTCCGGGACGTCACATAGGTGACACATCTCCGGGCCAGATTTCTAGAGCGAGTTTCCAACACACCAGCCACCTGAAGGAAAACTGCGAACGAAGAGTCAGTGTTTTGCAAACTACTTTTAAACGTTTAATTCTTAATAAATCAGGAAAGAGTCTCCATTAATCTGAACTGACCAATTAAACTTATTAACAGAAAAAGGCATGTGAAAGCTGCTATGAATTCCGTAGATTAAACACACACACATATTTTTGTTGATTTTATGAATGGTACCCCCAAGCGGGAGAGAAAGAAATTAACACGTGTTTTTAGCTAAAACAATATTTCCAACAATGGAAACAGCACAGCACACACTCCTAATTCTTAAATGCTTTCACAGCCTAATCCTAACTTAAAAAATAAATAAATAACGACACAAAGAAATTGTCACCCATTCGCTGCTATTTGACATCTTTTGTTATCTTTGCTTATCGAAACATTTTCACTATAAAATTGAGGGGCTCATTCTGGCATCAGCCCCCCCACCATTCTCCTCACCATAAATATAACTTTTGTAAAGGCACAGGGCAGAATGAAAATGGCGTTAATTAAAAGACAAATGACAAATACTGCAGGCACCTTGCACCAGTGGGTTACCTAGCAACCATTCTGCAGTCAGCAGCTCCCACTGTTTCTAGGATACCGAGCGCATGCCAGGTATCACCCGCTCAGGCCTGGCTCCGTACCACACTGACCGGGGATGACGGGATGTCGGGACAGTGCCCCCAGTGGATAACACCAAAGTGTGCAGGCAGTTTATTAGCTAACCCAGAAAATCAAACGCAAAATTAGCAGCTGTTCCTACTCAAATAAAAAAAACATTCAGGCATTCAAATCAAATCACAAAAGACAAACAGGAATATTAAAAATGCTGACAAGTGTCCTTCTAAACAGTGTCACTGGTACCAGGCGATCTGACTCAATAAAGATTACAAAAATGGAGGTAATAAAAAAAAAAAACAGGCAAGTTAATATTTATACACAAAATATATAATTGAAATATAATTCAACTCTGCAGTGAATTTGGTTTTAAAATAGAAATTGCTTAAAATAATAACATATTTACTGATACCCATCAGAGCACATATCAGTCGTGATGCAGTGACACTGTACCCTCCACAGCCTCGTATTTCACCAGTGCACAGAAAGGAGACTGATATCAGAACCCCTTTGTCATCTGTGAGACAGAATGAAAGAACAATGCAAAATGCTTGTTTGACCTTCACAGCAATCAGGAAATCCAGCAGAAAATGTCCTATCCCTCATGACCACTGGGGAACAATTAAGATAAAAAGCACATAAACTGTAAAAGCGATGAAGTGCCAGGTGTTGCGTCCCTAAGCAAAGTGAGAAGGACGGTTCAGAGAGCAGAGGAAGATGCCAAGGTCACTGCTGGAACATTACAGAAGCACCGGCGTCCTCATTCATCAAACTTTGCAGAAATTTCATCATAAAAAAAACCTGTATAGACAAAAAATTTCAGGGTGTTTCGCAATCTGCATACTTCACCAAACTTGTGTTTTTGCGTACCTGTTATCTTACGTTATCTTACACTGCCGAAGAGCCGTTCCTATACAAAGAGCAGAAGTACAGAGGAGGGTAAAAATGGCAGGTGCTGTTCTTGCCCTGGTCCAGATATGAAGGATGCGAGTTTCCGTACCTACACACATTTTTCCCGTCAAGTTTTGTTTGACAAATGTGGGATTTTGCAGTCACAAACGCAGATATCGGTTGACTTTTTGTGCGCACACAACTTTGACAAATGAGCCCCCAGGTCCCAGATCTCCAGGATTGCAGTCAGGTCACTAATGGTCTCATTGAAAGTTTCCATGGAGAAAGTTTCCACGTCTTTACGAAAGGCCACCAACAGCTCCGCAGTAAGCCCCCTAAAGCCCATTAACGCGTGAAATGCAATCAGGTGCTACATGCATCAGGTGCTACATGTATATAACACGTGAAATGCAGTCAGGTGCTACATGTATATAACACGTGAAATGCAATCAGGTGCTACATGTATATAACACGTGAAATGCAATCAGATGCTACATAATACATACGGCATATAAATATGGGGGTCTTAAGCCATTCAAACTGGTGGTAATTTGATGCTGAAAGCATAAGAAAGGAATTTCATACCCAGGGCGAAATATGGATATTAATGTCATTGGGCTGTTTCACCTTCACTGACCCTGAGGGCCTTATTAGGGTTAATACCGCCTTATTAGGGTTAACACCGCCTTATTAGGGTTAACACCGCCTTATTAGGGTTAACACCGCCTTATTAGGGTTAATACCGCCTTATTAGGGTTAATAAACACCAACTATTACAGAATTTGTGAAAAACTGCTGTTTGCCTTTAAGAGAACCTTCCAGGTAAATAACCACAAGCTCGTTATATAAAGGGTAACATTTAATATTTTGTGACGCCCCTCTCACTTTTTAGCGCTGATCCGGAAGGAGACGGAGGCTCTGTAGCGCCTCTCAGTGAGGAACAGCACACCACCTCTTTCCAGTGTCATGATACACTGAGGTTCCTGTCTTGATAACTACAGCATGCAGTTCCTTGGAAATTAATGGATAATTTCAGAAAGCTTGTTCATTCTGAGGTGCAGTGGCTCCAGTGTGAGGGCTTGGACCGCACCCCGGTTCCTTACATGTTTGTTACATGGGTTTCCTCTTGCAGTTCACAGACACGCAATTAGGCTGCAGTTTGCCCTTAGTGTGTGGGTCCAGTGATGGGGTGGCATCCTGCCAGGATACACCACCACCCCATGTGCCACCCCGCCCAAATACTTACACTACAACTTCCTGGAAGGGTGGCTGGCCTTTTATTTATTCTAAATCCCTCTTCAAGGTAAATTTATAGTTTGTTTGTTTTGTCCATCAATGGCCGAGAACAATTTTGGAGGTGACTGACTTTTTAAAGTAGAATTCACCCAGCAGACAGAGGCTCACACTGAAGGTACCAGCGGCTCGTGGTCATCAGCGAATCCTTGGACAGATAACGACGGGGTGAGGAGATCGGGACACGCAGCCCCAATTAACCGATGGCAAAAATAACCTGGAATGATGTCGCTCACAGGAGGATAAAAGGAAAAAACACATTTAAAAAAACACATTTTAACAAATGCGATCGCAGTGGGCAAAGTGTGAACGACCTCCCTGGGAAGGTCTTGATCAGCTGATTTTCGGATATGAATACTGGCCCAAAATATACAGTTTATGTTACAAAAAGAAAAAAAGACTAAAAACAATGATAAAAGCACAATAAGGCAGCAGGGGGGGCAGTGGCTCAGTGGGTAGCTGTGTTGCCTCACACCTCTAGGGTTGGGGGGTTGATTCCTGCTTCTCTCCTATGGGGGAGTTGAATTTGGCTGCTTCCCCCATCACACAATTTTCCTCCCACAGTCCAAACACACAAAGACAGGCTATCTGGCATCTCCCAGTCGCCCTGAAGCTGACAGAGAGAGAATCTGTATCACTACTTCAAAGGAAACATCTTCCCCTGTTACCTACATCCATGAGGAGAGTTAAGCTTTCTGCAAGACGATTTCAACCTCTACATGAAAAGAGGGACGTAGGGTGAGGCCTGGATATCACAATACAAGAAGTGTACATTGCTAATCTTACAGGTCACAGAACAGAAGGTATTTGGAAACTGTAGGGACATAAATGTTTCCGTCATATAGATGGTTAGAGTAAATATATGTTTTAAAAGTTTAAAGATATTAAGCAAAGCTTGCAAATAATCATTCTATAAATTTTGAAATGGTTGATGCAATAAATAGGTTTTTGGATGCAGTTTTAATATTAATGAGTATTTCATTAAAAAAAAAGTATGGCTTTAAATCTTTGAAGCTGTTGGTCATAATGCAAGAAAAATCATTAGAAAAATGATGCATACTATAGAAAAGTAACTTTCCATGTATTATATCCATAACAACATATCTAAAGCAGGCCTGCAGTGAGCCTGGAGGATTTTGTAGGATGAGCAGGCCTGGGGAAACCCGGGATGTGCACTCCGGGCACACAGGCGCGCGCGCGGGCGGGCACGCACAGGCGCGCGCGCGGGCACACAGGCATTTTAGACACGCCAGTCCACTTCAGCTGGACCTTTCTGGGTCTGGGACAGGAAGTCCACGGAGAGAGAGAACATGGGCACACTTGGAAGGTATAAGAGCACAACGCTATTCCCTTCATAAATATTCATGCATGATATGCTTCAATTCTTGTAGCTAGCTAACATTATGCTGCTACCTTCTTCCCAAATTAACAGCGCCAACATAAAATAAATCAGGTTGGCTAAGCTCCTGTTTACCGGAATCAGGTGCTAAGCAAATCCAGTGTGCCTCGTCCGTTATATGCTTCAGTATACCGTGTAGACACAGAATATTCCAGCCATCATGTTCATATGGCCCCTCCATGAGGGACATATGACACCATAATCTGTGGCATACAGCACTTATCTACAAAGACACATGCCACTGCAGCCCCTTCAGGGTGAGGCAACAACCCCCCATCCAGAGGTCCCTCTGCTCTGGATAGACGATGTCATTCAAAACTATCTCCAGTTATGCTTGAGACATGATGAGGACAAAGACGGTTCAAATTTCAGGCAGTATATTTTTTACTGTAAGGTTTCACTGCTTCTAAAGTTGTGTATGATGTGTAAAATATAGTGATTTTCAAAACAAAATAATTTAGATAGATAAATGATTGTGCAGCATTCTGTTTTGCAATTATGTTCTCGTTTTGTCCTGTGTTATAAATCCAGCACATCCCTTTTTATTAGTTTCTCAGTTGAATTATATTTAGAGTTCAATAATAATGTTTAATAATAATGATCGCAGTATTGACCAAAATAATTGTGATTATGATTTTTGCCAGAACTGAGCAGCCCTACAAAGGGTATAGGAAAAAATAGCAGGAATCATAGCTGGGATCTTTTGTTCTAAGTCCCCAAATCATAATTTATATAAATACAGGTGCATTTTGGTCACTTGAGAATTACTAAATGCCAAAAAAAAATCCTAACTAGGATTACAGAGCTCATCAAAAACAGACCGCATTAGTACAGCAGCTTCTTGGTTAGCCCACGGCGAGATTAAAAAACGAGTCTCACACCGGCGACAGCTATCCTAACCCGATGACCAGCAGGCCCAGGCTTCAGGGGTCAACACAGCATCTAACTTCTGACTTCAAATCTCTAATAGCGAGTGCTCATTACATCAAGAATGAAGGTGCAAGGCAAGTCAATACTGGGATAGATATATGAAAGACACAACAGAATACTAAATCATTACAGAATAGTTAGACTGAATTAAAAACTGAAATGTATTGCAGGAATCCTAATGTCAATTATAATCTCAATTCTGAAAAGGTTATCTTTAAACACACTATGTTATTTGGGCATTCTTGTAAATCTGTGGTATAAGCATAAAGTAACTACTGTATTTGCACTTGTCAGTAGGTAGATGTCACAATCCACTCTAAATTAAGAAGCATGGTTCAACAGTCATCTGGCTCTGGCTAATCGGTGTCTATAAAATGCTGCTGTCTGCTGTTTTATTCGAAAAAGAAGTCGCCTTTGACAGGATCCCTCCATCATTCTCTTTCCAAGTCTGCCGAGAAGCTCCTAAACCATTTCCCATGTATACGTAATTAATAGTGACTCCCGATTTTTAAGTTTACATGCTGGCTACATACCCCGCTCCCCTATGTTGTGGTGATACGTTTTGATATTTAGCTATAAATTCCCAACATGATGCTCAATACAATAAAAAGTAATTATTAAGAGTAGATGCCTACATAGAAAAACAGTGACCAATTCGCTGCCTAAGACTGCTTTCTAACAGCGTGGTCTTAGAAAGAGACAAAAGAGACAAAGGAACAAAGAAGATCTAGTTAAATGCATGTTTTCACCGGACCCATCCTTGGCTTAGGCACCAAAGGATCTTAATGCATATGTGATTTAGATGGAAAATAACACATGCAGAATATAATGTATGATAAAAGGAGGCCCACCGGTAGCCTAAACCCCGCAAAGCTTTAAGCAGCTTCACTTATACGGCGTTTCCTCCCTCGGCAGCTGCAGTGCAGGAGGTATCTTGGAGAGGCTGTTCGGCTAAATGCTGTATCTGCGAGCAGCAAAAGGCCGGCAGATCTGACATGATAGCGGAGATCCGGCAGCTTCTCCCCGACATCGTACGGGCGCTCGCCGGCTGCGCGCGCCGAGGACCGCCACCAAAGAAAAACGCCGAGATGGGGTCGAGCCAAGTTGTCCTCTGATCTGATCAAGCATCACACGTCTCATCGACATGCACTTTCATACGTCCTGCCGCTTCGTGGAAACATACCCCCGTCCCACACGTTATTGCGGCTGGGAATAAAGACGGGCAGGAATATGCATGACAGGTCGCGGCCACTTCGCTTCGGGAATTACAGTCTGCATGGGGGGCAACGACGATAAACGGAGGCCCACCCCTAGCCGAATAATACGCTTCATCACCGAGACGCTAAAACCCGCAACCTTACTGTCTTTTTCTTTCATTTTTTACCTGGAACGCCAACTGGATCTTCGGCTTTTTTTTCCTCTTCACTCGCTTCCCAGTTGGATCTCCATACGAAACGATCCCTTAATTAATCCACGACCAAGGAGGGGGGGAAAAGCATTCCCCTACATAACAATGAGAAGAGAGGAACACACGCACCTTATTGCGGCTGCGGGCCGGCGAAGGCGAAGCCGCATTCCGCTAAGCGAGGCTGGCGGGCGGGGAGGAGGGGCGGTCTGCTGGCTGCGAGCGGGGACGTCACCGCAGAATGGGGCTCGGCATGCGTGCTGCTGCGCAGACGCCCTAGCAGATCTGCATAGCAGCTATAGCATCGAAAATCTTTTAAGAAAGAGCCAATCTGCAACAATGGGGAAGTTGCAAGTCGCCTGTATTATTTAGAAATAAAGGACTGACTACGCGCAGGGAGGGGGGATCAAATGATGAATGGAGGCGCGATTGTGCCCCGCGACAAAGGGACGGGCTGGGGAGGGTGACTCCCGACTGACGGGCATCGCGGGGCTTAGCGCTCCGGGGGCTTGAAGTCTTTGGTTTTTAACACGTTAAGTTTAACTATTAGTCGAGCAAAATGTTGTTGTTGATGATGATGATAGGAATAATACGTTGAGCAGGTTTTCACTTAAAGCCCAGTGTGATAAAATGATTGATATATAAAAAATTGAAATTGCTTACGCCAGACCGATATTAACCCTAGTTAAAGGGTTCACCAAATAAAAGCGGATTCTTCCTTGATAACTGATAACGATACAGTGATGGACTGGGTCGTCTTCACTGCTGATAGCCCCCATGGCAAATGTGAGGTATTCATCTCTCACTTAGATACACTGTTGCCTACTTAAGTTAAGTAAAGAAGACATTAAAGACAAACCCCAGAAATAGAAATGTTAGCTCACACGGTGTATTTGCTAGACGAGTGTGTGGCATTTATGATACCCAGCAGTGGGGGGTGCGGTATAATTACAGGAGCGTCATTTGGGAAGGATAGGGAGAAGCGTGTTTGTGTTGTGGGGAATAGCACGTTATAAAGGAAAACCTGTGACAAGACACGTAAGGCACGTTCCAAACTAAGTCTCATTGTACTTACGATGACAATAAAGTATTTATCTATCTATCTATCTATCTATCTATCTATCTATCTATATGATGCGCACAGCAGATTCTAACACGCAGCCACGCACAGCCTCACTTCAATATTATTATTGTTGTTATTATTTTTGAGCCATATGTAAAATTTCCCCATTACATTGCATTACAAATTACAGAGTAAAATCCAGTATGAGTGTACTATAAAATGACTACTTTGTTTTTTTAACTATAATCACAATAGTCTGTGAAAAACATAAATCTATCCATTCATCTTCCCTGAGTATTTATCCAATACAGAGTCTTATTTAGGGTGACGGGATTATTGAGGCTAACGTGATGCTGTTTTGTAAAGAGGATACCCCCCCCGGCGCTTTGTGGATGTTTCCCTCCTCAATAAACATTTAGCAACATGTTGCATTTTCAAGTTTTCTGTTCATAAATATAGTATTTGAATAAATATTCATTCTTGATAAGTATTTGGAAAAAACATTTTTTGCGGCTAAGAATCCCTCCTTTCCATGAAATGTTTTTTTGGTCCCACAATCGTATGCTAGTGGGGAGAAGCAGTGGATGTTCAACCAAGGAGCCCCTGTTAGCTGACTTATTGCTCGGACTGTCTCGCCATTGCATCAGGAGTCTGTCAGCTTTGAAAGGCGGAAGGGGTTCGAAGTTTGCAGTATTTTGCCTAAATAAGTAAAACTCGCAACATCTGCTTGGCATGTGAAATCTTGGAGAGCCATTTCAGATAAATCTAAAGGTATTTGCATAACCAACTGTCGAAGTTTCAGGCAGCTGGAAAATTGTCAAAATGGCATCGTCTCCGGAGCAGCGTTAGGAGTATTCATTGGTAATGTCAATAACGTTAAAACATATGCCTACATAGGCCATCTCTTTTTCTATATGTTAATATTGACCATTTCATTTTATTTTAGTGTCACTTTCTTTCAAAGGAACGCCAGCAAATTATTTCACTGCGCTGCGTTCGAGAAATGGCAGACCATAATACACATTATGGAGGTGGAAAAGTCCCCTTGAAAGATTATATCATGAAAACATTTAAAAAGGAGTAGTATTTGGGTGCGGAGTTGTTGGATTAAGATTGCAAACAAAAAAGAGTGCAGCTGAATATGTACTGCGAGTGCAGTGAGACAGCTCAGTGGTGCACTGGGCACTGTCGTCACCTCACGCTTCCAGAGCTGTAGGTTCAAAACCAGCCATCGTCTGTGACTGCTGAGTCTGCATGTTCTCCCTGTGCTTGTCTGGATTTCTTCCAGTTACCCTGATTTACTCCAAAGACAAGCAGCTCAGGGGGATGGATGATTCTAAATTACCCACAATGCTTGGCTGTACCAGGAAAAGGGTGTGTGTGTCAGCGTGTCCCCTGCTGTACAGCCAGGGCTTCCTGGGACAGATTCCAGGGCACAGTGATCCTAACTAGACCAAGGAGGGATGGAAGGACGACTTTAGCTACCAGGGTGTTGGTAGGATTAAAGCACAGGATCTCACTTACAAATTCAGTTTGTTTTAAATAGGACTTTTACAACTTAATTGGCCCAAAGTGGCTCATGGAGAATCAAACAAGACTATCACTGACTGAAATTCAGTGGAATAGTGGTTCAGGGTTACAATAGTACAAATGAATATTGAATTCAGAAAAATATAGAGGAAAAAGGAGCAAACGAAACTTCATAGTTTAATACAGAAGGAAAAAAACACTGGGATCCATGGTCAGGTAGCTGGGCATGCTAGCGGAGAGTGTGTGTGTGAGTTTGTGTGTGTGTGTGTGTGTGTGTGTGTGTGTGTGCGTGCGTCTGTTCACCGTTTTGCAGATCAGCCTTCAGGTCTCTCCTTTCCAGTAACTCTCTATGGTCTGCAATACCAATGGCATGAACTCAGTTGATGTTCGGCCCAGGTACAGAGTATCAAGGCAGTGGAGAGGAGAGTGACACAGAAGGTAACTGCAGATGCTCATATGTGACCAGACATGCACAGGTAGACCAGCAGAAGGCTACAGGGCTGAAGTCAGAGGGCTTCAGTGTGCATTTAAACAGAGACTGAGGGGGCAGCCCTCACATATGCTGGCAGATTGTGGCTTAGACCAGGAGCCCTGTGGCTGAAGCCTCTACTGCCAACAGTCTTTTAATTTATATGAGGAACTGCAGGAAGGTCTGTATTCCTCAGTCTCGTTATTATATACCTAAAGCAGTTTGGGTGATAAGCAGAGGTCTGACCTTTTAGTGCTTCGTAAGTGAGCCGAAGAACCGTGAAGTCTGTCCCAAATATAACCGGAGGCTATAGTGGAGACAGTAGAGTAGCTGTAAAACGTGTTTTTTTCTCTTCTGGTTTCCTGGGCACATACCATGGGGACAGTGCCAAGCAATGTGCCAGCGGGGGGTTTATAGAGACTATAGACACATGTAACTAATGTTAAAGATCTTCATTGGGCTTTTGGTGCACAGCAAACAATTTATCACTAAACCCACATTACTGTAACCAATTAATAATAAAGTAAAAGTGTAACTTGTTTAATAGAGAGATTTGACTGTGATGTACTGAACCCACCCTTGTACCTTCTGGGTGCTACGGGGAAAACACCTGTTCTGATTAATGAATATGTTTTCCATTACCATGTACACTACATTGCCAAAAGTTTTGGGACACCTGCCTTTACACACACATGAACTTTAACCCCATTCTTAATACATAGGCCCTTTGCAGCTATAACAGCTTCACCTCTTCTGGGAAGGCTGTCCACAAGGTTTAGGAGTGTGTTTATGGGAATGTTTTTAATTTAATTTAATGATCAGTGGTCATTGTTGACACACTACAGCACACAACAATGAAATGTGTTCTCTGCATTTAACCCATATGTGACAATGTGACATAGCAGGGGGCAGCTAATTCAGCGCCTGGGGAGCGGTGCTTGGGGGCGGTACCTTGCTCAGGGTACCGAACCTGCAATCTTTCAATTATAAGTGAATTTTCTTAACCATTAAGCCACCACTGCCCACCATTCCTAATCATTCTTCCAGGAGACCATTTGTGAGGTCAGGCACTGAGGTTGGATGAGAAGGCTTGGCTCGTAGTCTCCGCTCTAGTTCCAAAGGAACCAAAGGTGTTCCGTTGGGTTGAGGTCAGGGCTCTGTGCAGGCCAGTCGAGTTCCTCCGCACCAGACTCACTCATCCAGTCACCCAGGAAAACAAACGCCTCAGTCAGAATCAATGTCTATGTTTTGTAAGATTACAAGTGGCTGTCAGGGGCACCTTTATTGAAAGATGTGATTCTGAATTCTTTGGCTCTAGTGAAAGTTAACTTTTGGAAGAGAGAGCATTTGAGCTAATGAGAACCACCCAACAAAACCTACTGTTGTGGCCATACCTTTCTACTGATGATTGAAATTTGGCACTACTACTTAATGCACCAACCCTACTCAACTTGAACAATGAGGTACAGCCCCATAGCATCACAAGCTTTGTGCGGACAGGCTCACGGTGAACATTGTAAGCACACTGGCAGTTCAACAGATTTGGAGACAGTAGGGCTGTTATTGGCCTGCCACTGGTTTCTCTACTTCTAACAGCGCTTTTCCATTGTCACCAACCCGTACTCAATTTGTACTGCAAACTCTCAGTTTTCCATTGTAAAGTAGCTGTTTCCGTGCTGACATGGCCCTGCTTCTAGCAGGGCAGAAAACATGAGCAGACAAGCTGATTGTGTCACCACCATCTGATTGGTTGAAATGCATGGAGATACCAATGTTCTGCACATGGATTATCTGAAGAAAAAGGGGTATATTCCATAAATTATTCCTTATTTGTACTATCTCACATTGCAGTGTACTGACACATCCCCGGTAACTCAGAACTCTGGAAATCTCCAACATCCTAGCTTTTCTTTGGACCATCTTCCATGGGCCGACATTGATGATTTCATCACCCATTTCCATGGAATTTCTCAGTTCCAGAAATGATGCAACATAATCCTGGTTCCTTGAAAAAGGAATGGACTGTGTGGTCAATATAAAGAAAATAATAATCCTCTGAATTTTTCTGAAATGGTAAAATGTTCCAGCAGGTGCTATGGTGACTCAGTGGGTAGCCTCACACCTCCAGGTCGCAGGTTCGAAACCTGCCTGTGTCTTTGAGTTTTTGAAGTTTATAGTCCAAAACCACACGGCACCTATAAACTGCCCTTGACTTGTGATTCTGTGTTTGTGTGTGACCTGCCACTGACTGACTCCTGCCTCATCGTGGCCTTGTCCTCGATTTGTGGAGAGATGGAAAATGTTCAGAGGAAAGAGTTACAGAATATATAGATTTTTCCATCCATCTGCATATCTCGGTAACAGTCGAACTGAGGTGTGGGAGCCAATCCCAGGCAGGACTGAGCACAAGGCAGGGGGACACATATATATATATATATATATAGGATGTGGATAATCAGTTACCAAAATTACAGCAGAAACCATTAAAAGGCCATTTAAAAATGAACTAATGTGCTGGCGTGTATATTCCAAAATCTTATGGATGTTTTACATCATAATGTGACTGTCAGTGCACAGCACACCATAATGGCTGTTTAAGACAGGGTATTTTTATTATCCATTTGCATAAATACGCGTACAGGTACATAGGAATTCTTTGGGTGTTGTATGTTCCATCTTGCTCTCCTATGAGGCACACCCACATAAAACTGAGAGCAAAGCTTGGGGTCCAAGCACAAGGTTAGCCAGTTATCCGGCATCCCTGGGGGGGTTTTAAGGTTCAGGGCCCAGCTCAAGGGCCCACCAGTGATATGCTCAATCTGCCGGCTGCAGGACCCAAAGCGCTGACCTCACACGGGCATAGATGGAGCACACACTATCGGCTTAATGTTCTACGCAATTAAGTACACTTTCAATGAACCGAAAAAACAATAATGCAATAATAGTGCTTAATTAATATACCGTACATTTTTTTTAAATTGTAACCCTCAATTATAATTGTAGCACCAGAAACACATTGAAGGAAACATTTTAAAGGCATAAAGAACTTGCTTTATCAGGATAAAATGGTGAGGTGAGAGACTGGGCTAGCATTTCGAGGGCTAGCATTGTTAATTATAATACATAAATACCATGCAGGCAGAATACCCTACTGAATTTCTAATACTTATAATGCTTATATAATAACATCATTCATGCGTCAGTGTTTTATTCACTGTAGTGCAGTGTTATGTTTTATGTAGACGAATAGTTAAATATTAAATTAAGTATTGCATAGTTAAATAAAAAGAAGACCTAATAGCAGCGGCAAAAGGACGGGTTTGGGTGAAGAGCAAATACCCTCATTCATCTTCTTCAGTAGATACGTTTGGGTTATTTGCAGGCAGCGAAGCACGGCGGACGGGGTCCAGGACCTCGGCGGCGGCTTCTCTTCAGCCACACATGGTCATATAGAGCCACTGAGAAAAGGCAGGAGGAGCAGAGGCCTTAGGCAGGAGGAGCATTTCTGCTTCCAAGGAGCAGATCTTTATAGGAATGACAGTTACCTCCGAGACATTCAGCTCCACCACACCACTGCCCTCTTTTTCCATTTCCTTGAAAGCTCCTGTTAAAAAGACAGATTTATATGTGTATATTTGTTTGTGTGTGTGTATGTATACCAGGGTTGGGGCCATTCCAGAATGCATTCGTCAATTCCAGTCCAAATTAGGAAATGGAACTGGATTTGGCAATGGAAAAAAATACTATGGGGAACAGATTTGGAAGTGAATTCAAATTTCAGGGAGATTTAAATTCCAACTCAAGTTCCATTTTCTGATTTGGATTGGAATTGATGACTGCATTCCGGAATGGCCCCAACCCTGATGTATACACACACACACACACACACACACACACACACACACATATATACTGTACACGCGCGCACACACACATACTGTACACACACACACATACTGTACACACACACACACACATACTGTACACGCACACACACACATACTGTACACACACTCACACATATAATGTATTCACACATTAACGCTTTTTTCATGTTTTAAAATCCTATGTAATATAAATTTATGAAAATAAAACTAAAATATTCAAATGTATTGCATTAGTTCTGCCTAGTTACGTCCCAATCTTACTGGTACAGGCCCTTTAAAAAGGAAAAAGAAACACACTGAAGTCTCTACTGTAGACCATCACATACTGAACATGGATTCCAGTTTGACCAGGCAGCAGATGAAGTTGTCAAAGTCGATCATCTCATTGTCCGCATATCTGGCTACCAGGACCTGGTTCAATTTGTTGTTTAGCTTGAAGCCTAAGAGGGGAGATACAGCTTAGCTTAGCTTAGTGCTAACAGTGCTGGAAAATTCAGTGTGTGTTATTTAATCTCTTTAAACCCAGCTATTTATATTATTTATAAGATAGCTAAAGTTTGAGGAAAACAAGAAGAGTAAAGCAAACATACAGGGTGTTAAAAAGGTCCAGTAATGCAAAGAAGAATAAAATCAGTCAGTAGTTGCTGTCGGAGCTGAATGCAGATCCACACCCACAGGGAGGAAGACGGTGAGCGAAGCTGTCATGATACCTGCTGACTCCAGGGCAAGCCGCATCTCATAGGAGCTCATGGTTCCTGAGTTATCAAGGTCAAACTGCCTGAAGACCCCCTGGCAAACACCACGCAGGTAAAGAGAGTGAAACATCTCTGCAGAACTGGCACCCATTTAAGGTTCTGACCACACACTGTACTGTCAAAGCCATCTGCCATCCACTGTAATCATGTAAGTGTTTCTGTGCCTCCAGGTCTGTACGGGTCGACACCGACATCACCTCTATGAACACTGCTGCATGCCTCATGAATTATGCAATGAAATTACCAAAATACACGGACAGATACCTACCAGCCACTTTTTAATCTTGTTCCACATGATCTGAAACTCCACCAGCCCAAGTCGGGCGCTGCCGTCTTTCTATGCATGTGCAGCCGGTCAAGGAGGCTTGATTTGTCAGAAATATAACACAATATGCTATAAATACACACACACGCATACACACACACACACACGCACGCACACACACACACACACACACACATGCATACACACACACACACACACACATATTGCAGCAAATAAATTTTTTTTTTTAATCAGCACTGACAATATTTTTATAATTTCATGTTAAATATAAATCTGCAACGATACATCCAAGAGACTGATCATTCCTCTGCACGACTCCATGCTGAAGCCGTCGGTCTTCAAGTCTTTGTCTGATACAAAGAGAAACCAACGGAACAGTAATTTCACACGTCATTCCTCATGTTTATGTCTCACGTGAGGGAACACTGTTTTGCCTGTATGACAGAAGAGATTTTTTGCCAAGAAAATGGATCCATCTATCAACAAACTTTCTACAGACATGTCCCTCCACAAAATTTAACTATTAAACAGATGTAATATTTTGGTATTTAATAAACAAATGAATGAATGAAGAAAGAAAGAAAATTAACCATCATCCAGCTCCTCATCTATGTATGCTTGTTTCCATAAAGTAGTTACATCAATATATTTCGACAGCCATCACGGACAGACTTACGCTTGGACACCACTCTGTTCAGTATGGTTCGGAGCTCATGAGCAGCAATCTCCATGTCCTGAAATATTATAATGTCATGTAGGATCAGGACAGTGCTGTGGCCACCAAAGTCATCATAACATTACAGGCAGATTCATCTCTAAGACAAAGGCTGTCGGTGTAACATTGAGTGACAGCAAATAATGAGGGAACAGCGAGTATCTTAGGGCTCCCTGACATATTAATTCCACATCTGTACAAAATTACACGTGTGCTGCTGAAGAATATCTATGCCAGAATTTCCCTCTGTGGATTAATAAAGTATCCATCCATCCATCGATCCATCCATCCATCAAAAAACAGATGCTTCTCATCAAACATTAACCAGTTTGAGCAGTGAGTGGCAGAAATTATGGTCTATAATATCATGTGTTCATTAGCATAATACTAGAAAAATGTCCGCCATCGTTCATCAGGATAATAGGAATTGTTTCGATTAATCAGTAATCTATTTAAATTTGTCACTGAATGTTACAATCTTTCAAATTTCTTTTACATAATGTAACGACAATCACTTTCGGTAAGCAATGCACTGCATTTGTAATTCACAGGGGTTTGAAAAAGAAAAGAGACCGTCATGTTCAGATGGGATGATTAAGAATTCATAATATTTTACAATAGAATAGGAGTCGTATTAATTTTCTCAAAGGACACCAAAAGCACATATTCCATAAAAGCGCCTTAAGATTTTGTAATTTCAGAACAGAACACAATTACAAATAATTCCAAGATCACGATCGATGACACTCACCTCGCCAGACAACCTTGCGAACATTGACCTGAAGCTGTCTTCAATGTCACCTTCGGAGACGTCCTAAAACGAGGCAGAAGCGCGAAGCTCAGACGTTTAGCACCACACAGTAACACACTGTAAGAAAAAGGAGCCGGTGTCCTCACCTCATCTTCTATGTTGGCAACTATGTCATTGTCCAGCTCTCTGCGAGAAAAAAGAACAACAGTAAAGTGGCAACAAAATGAGCTTTATAAAGAAAAGGTAATTTATTTAATAATTTGGGTGCTTTGCATAAAACCAGGCTATTTACTATCTGATGGATCATAACAGCTTTCTCGATAATGCATTTGAATTTCAACAGGAACCTCAATTTAGTACGTTATATCTGATCTTTTGCAAACTGGATTGAACTGGTGCAATATCCTGCAGATAACTGCAATCCACTAACATATCTTAAGCGATTTATAATACCTAGTAGCTAGTTTTAACTAATTTAAAACCATAATTAGATTTGGAAGTGGTGTGCTATTCAATTTGTTATACAAGAGGGACCATCTGTCCAAATGATAATTACACAATAATTACACAATGGTTGCACAAAACACAGGTATTTAATTCACCTGGGAGGATAAAAATCAAGATAGGAACTGGTTATATGCATGATCATACTGTACGCGGCTCAGAAACTGAAAGATGCAGGCCAACAGTGTGACCCTGATACCCAAAGGAGGAGAAAAGCAGACAGAGTGACACAGAGCTGTCCTACAGAACCAGAACCAGCAGCTGTAGTTTTAGAGGAATTTGGGTTACTTATTACAGAGCATTCCATTCTCACTAATAAATTACACAGATGTAAAAATGCTTTATATGGCTAATAATTTATTATGGGCTGCATTAAACTATTGCATGTTGGAATACAAATTACACTATATTCCCATAGAAATGTTTAAAATCGTACACTATACACATAAACCTAAGTGCGTGGTCTAGTATTCTATTTAGTAATAGGGCAAGACTAAAAAAATTCTTTTTTTTGATCCTCTAGGGGGCAGCAGCTATAACTCTAGGTTGATTACAAGGCAACTCATTTATGATGAGGTTTGTGGGAATGGGAACTGATCCAGCTTAGTAATGTAGCATGACATTATGTTGTAACCATAAGTACCTTTGTGTTTGTAACAAGCATAATAACTTACTTTCATTAAACCAAAATCTGTTCATGCACTATGGAAAGGAGTTACCACCTCGGACTGGACCCTGAAGACTCAATCACAGCATCACCTGTTGCCATAGACCTGGGTTTCTGATTCCCCAATACTCACTGGGACTCGGACGTCTTCTCTGTGAAGACCCGGAGGATGAAGTCGGCGTCTTTTCCTGGCTCGAAGGTAGAGGGCACCACGAGGTACTCCCCCGGCGGGAGACGCAGGCGGGCGCTCACCTCCCTTAGGTTGATGAACGTCTCGGAGCGTGCGCAGGAGGCGTGCTTCAAGAAGAAGTCCTTCTTCAGGTGGACACTCTGGCAGCCCTTAAACTTGAAAAACGGCGTGAGAGATATTGCAGAATCTGGGTGGCTGGTGACCATTTCCGAATCAAATCCTGGAGATGACAGTACTTGACCTCTTGCAATAGTAGCTCCACCGGTGCTCTGAATGAGTGAACCACAGATCTGGGGGGTGCCGGACTGAGGTGAAGGCCAGACTGCATATAGCTGATACATGTGTCACAGCACCTGTGTGGTCTGCAGGGCTGTTTTGGGGGGATCATAATGACCCCTGTCTACAATTTCCTCAGCTTTGAAAGTCAGATGACTCTGAATGGTTTCGCTTTAATTAGCAAATGGTTTTCTCTATGTGAAATACAGAGATCAAAGAAAGTCTTTGGATGCTTGCTTAAGTCAGTAAAAATATTGCAAATTTATTGGTTTTATAACAAAAATCTTCTAATTTGAAACAACCAGTAGTTTTAAATTAATTATTCATAGTCATTTATTTAGTAATAAACTAAAACCCAATTTAAAGTTCTAAAAGAGATGTTCTGAGTTAAAAAGCTCATTGACAACAGTTTCACTGGGTGCCTTTTAATTAGTAACACATTTGCAATAATATAAAACAAACATTTGTGTTTAGTGTCCCTTTAGGAGTCAGTGACTACAACTGTAATTTATTGCAAAATGGCAAGAACAGAACTGAATGAGTCAGTTAAAGGAATGATGACACTTCATAAAAGGAACATGTAAAAGATATGTGGTGGTATATTAAACACTGCTTGACTTATGAAGCTGTTATGAAACCAATAAATTTGCAACATTTTTACAGAACTAAGCAAGCGTCCCAAGACTTTTTGTGAGGTGGCTGCAATGAAATGGTGAGCCCAGTAGTGAGATACCAAAGGGTTACCGCCGTATTTACCTCCTCTGGGACCTGAAGAATAAAGCAAAACATAACACATAATGAGAAGAATGGTGATATACTCGAAATATTTTTTTTAATGTTTGACTGAACAAAATTTGAATGGATACAAAATAAATATATTTAAAAACAGATGTTTAAGCATTTAAGCATGCAGACATAATTTTTACTAAGGCATGCATGTTATAGCACATTACTGAACTGAGCAAATTAGTCACCAGTTACTCAGTCAGCTAATGAGCAGCGATTCAATTCGTTCATCCATGCGTACTGTAGGTGTATAATAGCTCTGTAGCCAAAAGTCACTCTATGGCAGTTGGTACATCTTGAACACTTATACCAGGGCTCAGCAATTAGTAGTTTCAACTATGGGTCAGTTTTTTCAACAGTACCCAGTAAGGGGCCAGTGTAGTTACACAGATTAATAAAATTGCAGCTATATGTTTTAAATATGTTTTGTGTGAATATTAATTTTTAAGTATATTAATAAGAATTATTATTATATCAATTAGTAACATATTAGGTCACATTTGTTGGGAAATACAAAAGCCGTCTAAGTCTGTTTAAGTAGTTGTCTATATGAAATAGTTTTGGTGAGATACCGTCATACTTTTTTTAAAAGAAACTCTTTCAGGGGGGCAAACATTTTTGGGGCCCTTGGGCCGCCATGTGCTGACCTATGTCTTAGAGTGTTTGTAACAATCTGACCTCGTAGATGGCAAAGCCGATGGTGTGCATGTCCTGGCCCTGCCGTCGGTATCTCCGCCGATCCTTCTGCATCAGTGCCACAAGGAAGCTGCAGGCCACCTCGTCATCCTCAGGGTCATCGTCCTCCTCAAGCAGTGTCACCTTGAACTGTGGGTTGATCCAGAAGGTATCTGTGGACATAAATGTTAAGATGTGGCCTTACAGCTGAAGAAGATCTGCAGGAACATCTTTCTCCCTATAATGGAAGGCCAGGTACTGCATAGTTGAGGAATAGCTGTTTGGATCCAGCACAGGGCATCAGTAATTAGTCATCAGACTGTCATGACGCACTTTGGAAATGAAAGCCTCCCTAGGTGACCTTCGGCAAAGACGTTATGACTGAATACCACCAGACAAAACACTCACAACAACAACAACATTTATTTTTGTATAGCGCTTGTTCACAACATTGCATTGTCTCAAAGCGCTTTACAGCATCCCTGCCCAAAGCCCCCAGTGAGCAAGCCAGAGGCGACAGTGGCAAGGAAAAACTCCCCAGAAGGAAGAAACCTTGGGACCTCACGGACGCAGGAACCTACTTAAGATCCTAAATATACATCAAACTATATTCTTTTAACTCAGAGCATTTTCTTTGTCCAGCGTTTGATGTCTAGGGTACAATGTCATCTTTGACGTTATCTGTTCAAAAAACTTCACACTTGAAAAAGGTCTATTCTCTGCTCCAGGCCAAACTTTCTCCATGGCTGGAAGTAGAGGGAAGACTGACCTATGGCGATTACTCTGGGCAATAATAACTCAAAGCAGTTCTTGCAGTTCGAGTTCATGTCGCTGTCCCGCCTTATCAGTTTTATGTTGCTTTTTATCAAGATGTCTGCTAAATAAATAAATGTAATGAACTCTTAGTGACTTGAGCAAGGAACTGTGGAAGGAAACGGGGCAGGAGATTAAAGGATAATACGCTGACCTCAACATCCATCTTTCACTGTTAAACCTTGGAAACGTAGGGCTACAAGAATGATTCCTGGTCTTAGAGGAATGTCGTATGAGGAGAGGTTAGCTGACCTGAATCTGTTCAGCCTCAAGCAAAGGAGACTAAGGGGGGACATGATCCAGGTATATAAGATTCTAACAGGTCTCGATGCTGTACTGCCAAATGGCTACTTTAATATTAGTTTAAATACTAGAACTTGTGGCCATAGGTGGAAATTAGCAGGAGAGCATTTTAAACTGAATGTGAGGAAACACTTCTTTACACAGCGTGTAATTGGAGTGTGGAATAGTCTTCCTGCTAGTGTAGCGCAAGCTAAAACCCTGGGTTCCTTTAAAACAGAGCTAGATAAGATTTTAACAACTTTGAGCTATTAGTTAGGTTCTCCCCAAACGAGTTTGAAGGGCCGAATGGCCTCCTCTCGTTTGTAAATTTCTTATGTTCTTATGTTGCTCTTTAGTAGATAAAGCTACTTTTCTTAAAGGGTTGACTACCTCGAAACAACTGGACACAGTACTGCTTCTTGAAACTTGGCAAACACTTAATGACTTGTTACAGTTGAACCTGATGGTCCCCTGTGGTTACAGCTTTTTGCCCTGTGTGAAGGGCAGGGGTGGTGGTCTGGCTGTGGTATAACCCAAGCATGTTTAACTCCCAAATTTCAGTTTGTCTCATTAGTGTGATCGCTCTGTAAAATGCCCGGGCACGAAACGCTAAACCATGTGCAGGCCCGCTTGAAGAGGTGGGCCACAGCACGGTTCAGTTGGACTCATGTATATTATACATGAAATGAACTCGGAAGGAACGCATCGGGTAGGCTGGAAACATCGAGTAGCGACAAATATTGCTGGAATTAAAACTGCTGGGAGAAATATTAACAACCTCAGATATGCAGACTATACCACACTAATGGCAGAAAGTGAAGAAGAACTGAAGAGCCTCTTGTTGAAGGTGAAGGAAGAAAGTGCTAAAGCGCTAAAACATTTAAAAAAAAAACTAAGATCATGGCATCCGGACCCATCACGTCTTGGCAAATAGAAGGGGAAGAAGTGGAAGTTGTGTTAGATTTAAATTTTCCTGGGTTCAAAACTCACTGCAGACAGAGACTGCAGCCATGAAATTAAAAGATGCTTGCTCCTTGGAAGGAAAGCAAATCTGGACAGCATATTAAGAAGCAGACATCACCCTGACAACCAAGGTCCGTATTGTCGAAGCTGTGATTTTCCCAGTAGTAATGTATGGCTGTGAGAGCTGGACCATGAGGAAGGCTGGGTGCCGAAGCATCGATGCCTTTGAGCTGTGGTGCTGGAGAAGACTTTTGAGGGTCCCTTGGACTGCAAAGAGATCAAACCAATCTATACTAAAAGAAATCAATCTTGATTGTACAAATAATTGATTTGCGATGGAGGACAGGGCGGCCTGGCGTGCCGCGGTCCATGGAGTCGCAAAGAGTCAGACATGTCTATGTGACTAAACAACAACAGCCACAAATATGTAACAAACTTCATGGCAAAGGGATCACTTTGGTCTATAGCGGAGGTGCAGTGTTTGCTGGAAATGTGGGCTGATGACAACTGGATAAAATGCTCAAAAACTCCAAAATATTTGATAAAATACATGACTCTTCTTTTACACGCGGCACAATTAAACGAAAATCCCTGCGTCGCATGCTGGATGAATCTGTAAGAGGGCCCAAAGCGACTCCAAATAAGCCACAACACAAGGACATTAACTATGAATTCCATTCTGCTGCACCATAACGCTTCCCTTCTTGTTTTCTTCAGCACAAAAAAAAGTCAGGTGATAATAAAAGTGCGCCTGGGCCCAGAACGTTACACAGAAAGTGAGCGCAGACCAGAGGGTGAGGGGTGAGGGGGGACAGAAGTGCTTGGGCCACAACCAGGCTTGTTAGTACACCCATAAAACTATTGTCATTGATTCGCACCATGTTGCATCATTTAGATATTTGGTTTTTATAATTGCTAGACAGGCTTCCATATATATCCCACTAATCGTGACCATTTACAGTAGTATAATACCATTTCTTGGCATAAGTATTGGGTGTTAAGCTACATCATCCATTGACCATAGCCACTTATCCAGATAGACGTCCAGAACCTGGAGTCTGTTCCAGGACTGACAACGAGGGCCAGGGACAGGATGTCAGCCAGTCGGTCTGGGCAGCCCCTCACACATAATCACACTCTCTACGCAATTTCACCAAACATGTTTTTGGCCTGTGAGTTGACTGTAACTCCTCCCATAGTGACCTACAGTACTGTGCGTCCCAAGACACTAAAATTCACTAATGCACCTCACATGTATGGTGTCCCCCAGGGGTCAGTTTTATCTACTGCTGTTCGGTCATGTCACTCATCAGCACGGTCGCAGTTTTCATCGCAATGCCAATGACACACATAAGTTCCAACACAGTCACCTCCATGCCACCTGCTTCACTACACGACTACCTTTGTAATACAGTAATGAATTAACTCTAATTTCTGACCACTTCATTCTGATAAAACCGAAATTCTTTTAGCTGCTTTAAATTCACACATTTCTGTTCTGCCGGAATAGAACATTGGCACATCACATGACCATACTGCAACGGACCACATTGTGTCCACTCTCAAATGTGTGTTAATATGAAGACCATTTCTCCCAAACAGCACTGAAAGGTTTATAAACGCAGTCATTTACATAAACAGATATGTAATATCCATATATTAGCTTTGATATCACTTTCTTATACAAGATCATGATTAGTCCTAATAAGTGTCCTGTCCTTACTGGGCTGAGTAACTCAAGTCAATTACCACAGGAATTCTCTCTCTCTCTGTTGCCTGAAACATTAAACCAGTGCCTCAGAGTTTCCTTTGATCTCTGTCTCTTAAGAAATTACTTCAACATCATTAACCAGTGCATATGACCTAAATAACTGCTACTCTGTTTGAGGAATCGCTCATCTGTATGCAAGGTATAAACTGAATACTGACCCAAAGAACACAGCTTTAACATGTTTTAACAAATGCAACATACACTGACAGGTTAGTAGACCGTAAAATATACAGATAAGTGAAATACAGAAAAACACTAACTAGATTCTGCTTGCTAACTTAATCAACTGGGATGAATTACCAGTCGCACCACATGACACTGTAGGAAATTCATGAAAAATATTATTGAAGTGACTTAACAAGCACGCCTCAAGTACTGTGATTTCAAAGGCCACAGTATAACTCTGGGAGTATTCTGAATGACCTCTTATGAAAAATATGAATTATAATTAATAATAAGTTAATCATGAGAAATGAGAAAAACACATAGCAGTGCAACAGGAGTACCTTTATTTTAATAAGACCAAAACGAGGAGCTAATGGACTGGGTTTAGCTCCACACTGTATTTTGCCAGATGTTCACACCAGCTCGGGTAAAGAGCACAGCTGGAATGAGAATCAGTCCACAGCTGCCTATACCTGCTGCCTGAAGCACATTTATTTATACGAGATGCTTTTGTCCAAAGTGACCTACAAGTGATGAAAGCTTGAGGTCAAAGATCAGGGTCAGGGGTTAAGATCTTTGCTCAAAGGCACAGTGGTGATGTTACTACTCTTCTGGACATGGGATTCAAATGCACAACCATCTGATCACAATTACAGATCCCTATCCTGCTGAGCCATGCGCAATCCACTTCATAATCTCAGTGGCCAGTTTATTAGGTAAACCTGCAGATTAAAGCACAGAGCCAGCTTCTCCAAACAGCCAATCATGCGGCTGCGTTTTAATACATAAAGTTCACAGACAGGGATGAGAACTGCAGTTACTGTACAGCTTAGCACTGGAACGGCTAACACCCCTGATCTAGGTGATTCTGAATGTGGTGTCATGGTTGGTAGCAGACATTCCAGCATCTCGGAAACAGCAACCCTGCTAGGATTTGCACACACTGCACTGTATACAATTTACAGAGAATGGTGTGATGGGTCAGAAAACATCGGATAGGGGCAGTTCTGTGGGTGAAAACACCTTGTTAAAGAGAGATCAGAGGAGAATGCCAGAATTCTGACACTGCAAATACAAAAGTCCGGTACAGCAGTGTTCAGAAAGGCTTCTCTGAAATTAAAGAACTTGTCTACCTGAAGCGGTTGTGTGTGACCTACTCAGTGCAAGCAGGTGTACCCATTAATATACTGACTCTTACATATATTTGTGATTTGTTTTCTTATTTTCACTAAATGTATTGGTGATAAACCAGGGAAATGTGCAAAATAAACCCAATTACACTGAAATATAAATGGTCCTCAGTGCAGTATATCTATGAATAAAAGGCTGCACATCTCTGCAAGCATTACAGCCTATGTACACAATCCGCTTTCCTGTTTTCAGTGAAGGGTCGAGCTGTATCGATGGGTAAAACCGTAAAGCAGTGTATATGTGGAGTGGCCAGTGTGGGCGAGGGGGGGTCCTCACTGGGGTGGTTCCTACAGCCGCCCGCCGTGCTGCCTTTTCTCCAGCTGCCCTCGAACTTGACTGTGTTCCAGAAGCTCAGTGTGTCCTCGCTCAGGGCATCTGCAGTCAGGTTGCAGATCTCCAGGCGCGAGAACTGCCTCAAGAATTCCTGGAATGACATCCTGCCAGGAGGAATCAAAGGGGAGTTCCGTCAAGTCAGAATGAAACATTTTTACTGGAAAAAGTCATTTTCAATTTCAGTGCTCTAATTAAAAAACACAGTGAATGAAATGCAGCATTACAGATCTGTAGACACATGTATACAGCATATCCCTGGGTGTTTGAAGGAGTCCCTGGACTCTCCTCTCTCCTTGGAGACACAAATAAAAAAAAAAAAAATATGAATCACTTTACAGACTAAGAGGCCAACTTTTAGCTAAGCACGGCATCCTGCTTTCGAACACAGCTGTCTTTTAGACACACCGATGCACGTACAACGGGGCAAAATGCGCCCAACAATGTTTGTCCTGCTAATAGCGTTGATAAATGTACCGATAGCTGCACAGCGGTTAGGCCGGCTCTGGGTGAAATAGCTTGTCCGAAAAACAAAGCAGTCAGCACCACTCCCTGTTAGAACAGTACATACACTACAGCGTAAATAGAAAGCTGTTAATCTGAAGGACCGTATGACCGTATGCTGCTGTATCTAATGCCTCCGCGCTAACGCCACGATAAATAAGCATTAGATTCATTTTTAGAAATATAGCTAACCTCAAGAAAAAGCAATTTGACTACCAGCACTTTATATAAGCTGTAATGACCTTACAAGCTTCTTCAATAAGAAAACTAATAACAGCAGATTCGATATTCAACCAGCACATATAAAATATTAAGCAGCACAAATAACTTTACTCTGAATAAGGCTTAAGTTTTACAAAGTAATTATAAAAATATTTACCGGTGCCTGCAAAATCCCATTCAGATTAAATTGTGTAAAGATTCTCCTGTGTCTGTATTTAATACAGTTATTGCATTATCACACCCTGTTCCTGACCTTCACTCTGGGAAGATTCTTATTCTCCGTTTCACTCTAATGGTGCTCAAGGACTCCACAAATATTTAAAGACCCTCAGAACTCATGAAAAATATCAATTTGCTAAGGTGCTGATGTTACACAAATATACTTTTCAATAAAACAGAATGTCACTTGGGAGAATCCTTAGAAAGTGGTCTGAACAATATAATAACTGGGTAAAATTACCTATTTATACAGGCTACAAAACAGACAACTGGAACTCTATTACTAAGAAGTAATAATCTATATAGGATTGAGTTCATACTGTAAGAGAAATTTCCATATTAAGGCAATTTAAACTCATATGCATTTCTGGATTAGGTGTGGTTGGGACAAAACAACATGGTTCTTATATACAGTATATACAGATATTTCCCAAACTCCACAGTCCAAAAACAAACTATTTTCAATGAAAATGTTACAAACACACAAAAACGCAGGAAATTAAACAAACAACAAGTTACATTCACTTGCTTCTTCCTGCTATCAATAACCTTCAGAACTGTGAAGGAAACCAAAAATCAATACCTTCACAACCAAATACTTTTCAAGTTTTCAGTTAATCTTGGAATCTTGGTCAAAGATGCATGCTGCCACCTAGTGTTCAGTGGTGTATATAGGGTATTAGGAGACCTGACACTTCAAGGAGCCAAATCTCTGTCAAATCTGATACCTAACACTCTGACGGTCAGTCAATTGAGTTCCCCAAGTGTGCCGAGTTGAATTCTTAGCTTTCTGAAGCATAAGGACAGTCCAAACACCCCATAGTTTCTGAGATAAATGTCACACAGGGGCAGAGCATACGATCTCTGGGATGGGGCTCGTCTCACACTCTAAATCCCACCAACAGAAAAGGGGCTAGTTCAAGATGAATCATGAACTGCCCCCCTTTCTACTCTGATATCAATTCAAAATGCAGCATCAAGGCTTCTAAAGAAAATTAGATTATAGTACGATGATATTGCGGGTTTCATGCTCCTCTGCCCGCTTCAGGCGGACCTCAGGATTATGTAAAACTTCAGTGATATAACGAGACTCATGTGACCATGTAACTCACCTCTCAGCTGCAGCATGCAGTGTTTTGTAATGTCACACTGTATGCAGTAGCTGTAAAAGCTGCCGATATTCCTGAATGTACACTATACAGTCACCCTTTCACATTTGCATGGGTTAGGGGCGGAAGATCCTCGCAGATTTTTATATTGGTGGACCCTCCACGGTCCGCGTGAGTGAGGCTAGTTGCCGAGACAGAGAGGCATCGATCCCAAAGTTCTTTTTGTTTATTTATCCAAAAATAATGTTAAATGTTTAATATTAAAGATATGGTATAAACATACACTAATAAATATTAAACAACACTAAAATGTATGGATTTTACGATTTTATGTGATCTAAATCATTTTCAGTATGGTTTATATATTTTTGGCTTATGCATCACCCAAAAGTATTCCCATTTAATCACAAATAACTGAAACTGTGAATGTCAAACTCATGAATCCGGAGGGACGACTGTATTATTATTATTATTACCACACGTCTCTGACCTGCATAACAGCAGCGTCACAGTGGTCAGGGAGTCAGTTGGCTTGTGCAGGTTGCATGTCTTCCTAAAATGTACACTTTTATTCCCTCTCTAATTTGTGCCGTCTGTAAATGTCTGACATTTAAGAAACTTGAAATGCTGTTGTTTTATCTACAATTTGTTTTAATTAGTAATATTTGCTCTTCCGTGTTTACGCTTGTTTGTTGATATTGAGTTCGCTGCTAGTTCTGTGTCATATATCAGTTCCTGGTCGTTTTTTTAGTTCTTGCTAGGTCTGTGTAGGGTTCTCTATTTGTTACTCATCCCCCCCAATGCCGGTCTCTGGTTAGCCTGACAGCAGACGTATTGCATCAGCAGACCTGATGCAATACTTAAAAACAGCAGTTCATAAAATATACAAAATGCTTATAATTTAGGTTATACACCCTTCTATTTAATTATATTTAAAACAATTTTCTACTTTTGCAATTAAAATAAAAAAATAAATGTGTTTCTTGATTGGTAAAATATACACTGTATGCAGAACATGGTCCGGGCTCATTTTCGTACGCACGTCCACCACACACTTTGTATAAAACCTATTTATTGTTGCAAGTGACACCATGAAACATGAAACAGCTATGTAAATTCAACCGATCTTTCAACAGAATGAAAATGATTTCAAAACAATCAATCAAAGCGATATAAAGTAAACTTAAAGTGGGCAAAAAATTGTGTGTCACTATGCTCCCCCTTTCCTACATTTTCCCAACCAAATTCAAATCTGCCGCCTCACTTACAGCCGTGATTTAGATATTATTCACGCCTGACACAGCCCATTCCCTAAGCTTTAAGACAGCATAAACAAGCTCATTGTTTAGTAACGGTATCTAAATTAGTCTGCCTACACTTAACACTTTAACAAATACTTAGGAATAAAATATTGAATATCCTTTGTCATTTACATATTTAATTTAGGTTCAGGTTCAGGTTCCTCAAACAAGCACACTGACCCAAACAAATAAACAAATAAAAACACACAAGACATAAGAAGTATGGTCACTTGATCACATGAATCAAGTAATATTTGATTAAACAAACAAGAAAAACTGAAGGAAAACACTCTCTCTCTCTTGCCCAATTGTAACATCCTGTACTACTGAATGACTGCTGATGGAACAAAGTTATTTTTGTGCCTCTTAGTTTTGTACTTTCGAACTATGCACCTTCGTCCTGAGGGAAGAATCTGGAAGTCAGTGTGTAAAGGACGGGATTCATTGTTTAAAGATTAAGCCTGTTATCCGCTGTAACTGTCTAACATACAGGGATGGTAGGTTCTCACTGATTATACTGCGTGACCATTAAAAAGTTAGATTCGCTGAGTTTCTGCTTTTTAACAACAGGTTTCCAAATATAACACCAAAGGAAAGAACAAACCTGATTCTATAAAAGCATGATAAAAAATTCCTGGAAAGCTAAGACCTGAAAGAGTGCCCGATTTTATTAAAATGGACTTCAAAGAGACAGATTTAAAAAAAAAAAAATCTGTAGAAATACTAAACCGGTCACATGACTGATGGTATGATATGAACCCTCGTGATCAAAGTGCTCGCTTACCAGAACTCTCCGTCCTCCTTCCGACAGTGCATGCTCTCCCTGTCAGACGGCTCGATGCTATTCCATTCAGGAGAGCTGAACAAAGAACAGGCAATATAACGGCAATCAAACACAGCTGTAGCAGCACCCCGGCGACGTCAATCCGGATGCAGGAGGCGCGGCAGGATGACGCTGTCCATACTTATCGCTCCAGGCGCCAGTCCACTCCACCTGACCCCAGGGGTTTCGGATACGGATCAGCTTCTCCGGCCTGCTCCGGTATAACACCTTGCACATGGGGAGAGAAACTGGAAGTCATGTACCACTTTCACTACTGACAGAGATTTCTGGAAGAATGTGAGACTCACATTTAGCCGTGATGCTTGTTCTTGGTTCTTAGTTATTCTCGTTTCATCATTTGAGCATTTCACATTATTCTGGATTCACACCAGTAACTATAAAGTGAGCACTGCACATTCTACCAGTAAGGCTCATTTACGCATTACATACCGGAACCTGCAACAGCAGTTTATTCAATAACAGCTAATGTTATAGCCAGGATGACAAAATAGATCATGTCAGGGAGGACACCTTGAGCTAAGACGGGATCTGTAAACTACCATTTCAATTTAAAGGACCTGGATTTCACTTAAGCACTGAGTTCTTGCTGTGTGCCGTACTTGGAAGACATCGACATGTGTACAGAGACATGGATGGACAGAAACTCACACATGGAGGTGTTTGTCCTC
The DNA here is from genome assembly GCA_026777985.1 of Mormyrops attenuatus. Classification (NCBI taxonomy): domain Eukaryota; kingdom Metazoa; phylum Chordata; class Actinopteri; order Osteoglossiformes; family Mormyridae; genus Mormyrops; species Mormyrops attenuatus. The sequence continues at coordinate 17,131,859 of JAODKC010000045.1, forward strand.
TGCGAACCAGCCATGCCGCTTGGAAATAGCAAGTGGCCACATACCAGTCAGTTTATGAGCTTGTATTGCTTAACGTATTGAAGGGTAAGTTTTCAAATAAATCAGTAAACATAATTAAAACATAATTTCATCATAATCTAAAACAATCTGTAAACAGTACTAAATATCTTAAGAAATACTGCAATAATTTGTGTTTTATTTTTAAACCCCAATTAATTACTAATTAAAATAAGTGTATTTACACCCCAAGGCATTTCAAGACATCACATTTTTTAACAGACACGGTAAATGGACACAGTGCAATTATTAATAAATACGTAAAAAACTATTAAGGTTATATGGCGCACATCCCCCATCGTTTAATGCTTAAAGCACAACATGCCAGGATTATTTAGGCTTATCGATACCCTCACATTGCAGCAAATAGCAACTGGGGAAGTGTAGTGGGATCACAAAATTATTGCAACGGTGCGCATAAGTATTGCGAGGAAATACAAAAGAATTTCAAAAAATATTTTCCTACCCTGACCTCTCATTGGCTCCGTAAACAGCAAACAACAAAATTACAGCAACAGTCTAACGCACTTATAGGCTACGGTTACACTTTCAAATTCAAATGGGTTAATTATAGTTCGATTATGAATGTTTCACATCATGTTCAAAGGAATGTTCGAATACTGGTTAAAAAGTGACAGTCCTAGTACCTGGAGCAAACAACACAACGACACGGGGAGAACTGCACACGCACGGAGCCCCGACAGAGACTCAAACCCGGGACCCAGAGGTGCGAGGCAGCAGTGCTAACCACTGCACCACCATGGTGCCACTTCACCGATTTAGTTTTCAGAAATTATTCCATCTTAAAAACCTAAAAACGACCCCATAGAAATGATATCAACTGAAGACAGGTGAAATGGTTAAACGGGCAGTGGATGCATTGATGAGCATGATGGCCCCAATTATTACACTTGGATTCTGAGTAACACAAGGCATCCAGACACTCTGAGGCAGCTCTCACTCACCTGCCTCAGGCCTGTAACAGAGTACGCATGACCTTTGACCAACTTCTTGAAAGTCACGGCCTCCATGTCAAAGGCGCTGGTGATCTGCAAGGAAGGCATGTGTTCTGCTGTCTTGCATCATTCGACTTTGTCTCCTTGATTCCCCCAATATCCCCCAAGTTCACCCCGAGCTCTGATGCAGCAAACGGAGAGACGGCTCACATCGATGGAGCATCCCAGCAGAGATCCTCTCTCCAAAGCCTTGGCTATGATCCTGTACAGGTCCTTGGGCGCCTTGCGAAGCTCGTACATCTCGGACACACCCCCCGTGAAATCCTCAAAGCCTTCAGTGGTGCTGCCCCCTGACAGAGCTTCATAGGAGCCATTTAATCTGGGGACAGTGACCGTAACACCAAAAGCTCAAAACGAACATACGCTGACATACTAAGTCGATAGGCCCTTAACTCTTAACCCTCTGCGCTGCATAAATACTATGAAAATACCAAGACATCAATAATTAGTGCATAATAATAATAATAATAATAATAAAAATCAGGGATGCACAAGTATGTAATTACCATTTAAAGTGATACACGCGGCAATTTCATGTCATAGCGACGCAGATGCATGCTGATTTTATGTGAATTTGTGCTGCTATGATAAGAAATTACTGTGCATTTTAACTTTTATACTGCAAATAGAGTAAGAATGAGCTGTACTGCTTCACACAGTGAATGCAAACTTGCATACCAGTTCATCCCTGATAATAACTGTACAGGAATATAAGGATTCTTGTTTTTCATATATCCTAATTTCTAAACATATACAGGTTATAGCAAAATCTGGGGTCCAAGCATAAGTTCAGCCATGTATCGGCACCCTGGAGCTGTGTTTTGGGTTAAAGGTCTTTATCAAGGACCCAATAGTGCTAATGGTACTTAGCCAGCCACAGGATTCAAAACCCAGCAAGCCACACACCACCCCGCATACTGGGAAATTAAGTAGACTGAAGAAACCACAACAGCATTTTAGTGGCACCAGGAACCGTACTTGGCGTAGGCCTTCTCCAGCAGTGCGCTCCAGAACTCACAGCCCTCTGCGGAGTGAACAAACATGATCTCCCTGTCCTTGACGGGAAGCCGGTCGTCGATGACCACATCCACCCACTCGCCGAACTGCCAGAACTACAACACAGAGAACAAAGACTTACAAAGTTAGCCCAGGGAGTGCAAAGAGCTTAGTCAAGCCCAAGCCTTTGTACCTGGAAGTGGAAGATTCCGGCATAGCCATTGGTGAAAGACTGTCCATGGGGGACCACTCTGTGGAGGAGGTTCTCGTTGAGAGTGAGGGAGGCGATGGCAGCCAGGAGCCAGCAGTCTCCTGGGAACACCAACAGAGGGGGGGTCAGCAAGCCATCAAACTAAGAGCACATCTCACACCAACATCAATACTTAATGCTGAATCGTCATAAGGGCCAAAGATCCTCTCACAGGAAGAAACCAAACAAATGAAGATGCAGGAAATAAATACACTCAGGACTGTTTATGCAATGCAGCAGTATTACAGAACTATGTGGCATAACTACACAAAAAAATTATAAAGTAAAAATCCTCAATGACTGACAATTTATGAAGAATGAATACGCTGTAACTATGGGAAATGGCTTTAGTCACTGCAAGCGTACGGGACACGGCCCACTGCGGCAGCATAGAGAGGGGATGTGGATTTGAAAGGTCTGCAGACCAGCAAGCCCTTCAAAGGAACATGACAGACACACCAGCTGGGCACATTTACCACCGGAGGCACGTAAACATTGATGTGAGCAGCATCTGGAAAGTTCCGACAGCCTACTGCTATTATTCTCGACAGGAACTGCCTCCGGTGCAAAGTAAGGGGGTTGGTCAGCCCTGTGATTCTCAACATTAACACTAACCAACTGAATATTTAAACAAATTTTCTATGCTTTTGTCGGAAGCAAAACTTAATTAACTGCAGTTTTGGTTAAAGCCTTATAAAAATAATTAACTAATCTTCAACACACTCTTTATGTTCTGTGTTCTCCAGTTTAATTCACTGTGAGTGTGAATGTGAGTGTGAGTGTGAATGTTAGTGTGAGTGTGTGTGTGAGTGTGTGGGGCTGGGTCAGGTGTGTGAAAAGCTGTTATGCCAAGCTGCTGTTTGTGCAATACAGCTGGGCATTCAAAACAGTCATGCTCTCCATTTACTCTCCATTTGGATTCATCTCCAAACTCTTAGGATTCGGCAGGTCCCCTTGCAACTGCATCCCGGATATCCTCATCAACAGACCACAGCATGTGAGAACAGGCAAGAGAAGCTCTTTCACCCCAACCCTCAACAGCGGTACTCATCAGGGCAGGCCGCTGAGCCTATTGCTACTCTCCATATTGTGAAGTCTGCTGATGACACCACTACCGTAGGCCGGATAAGCAACAACAATACGACAGCCTGCAGGGAGGAGGCGTAGCTACTGAAGGCCAGTTCATACTTCACTTCATACTTCACATTATGCGTGTCAGCACATTGACTGAGCATGTGTGAGGAAATTGACTAGCTGTTTCCAGTAGGTGGCACTACTGACTTTCACAGAGCAGAGATTAACGATGAAAAAGGAGAAGAATAGTTGTTGATGTAGTTATGGTGAGCAGCTGTATAAGGAGGGTCGTTGGTAGCCACATATCTAATATTTCATATTGTGCAGACATTACACCAAGGTATACGCTATTTTCAAAAGCAATTCTATTTTGGCAATAAAATCTGCAGAGATTGAGGGGGTGGGTCCCAGCTAATTTTGTCTCAAAGATTTCAAAATGTCGCTGTATGCCATATTTATTAATACCTTCCAAGCCCAGTAACAACTTTAAAACTGTCCATAAAAGTTTCCCCGTTTCCCTGCACTGCTTGTATTTGTGTCTGTTGCAGTACGCCTGCCCTCTCCTGGTCTGGTGGAGTATCACTGGCGTATGGATGCACCGACCGCGGTCATCTAGCTTAAAAGAGCATTTCAGATCTACATTTAAAGTAAAAAGAAGGCCTCTAATAGTTTACATCGTCGTATGCTTTTCATTTGCAGCATTTTCAGTTTAGAACAATGAAACAAATGAATACATTTCCTGACGAGGGTGAAACCTAAACTCACAAGTAGATGTTCAATATGGAAAACATTATGCTAACTGTGGCTCTCAGTTTGTTACAGCTAGTGCTGGAGAGCTCAGTGTCCCTCCCGCATCACTTAAATCAGTAGTTTGGCAATGTTTTGGTTTCCCAATAAGTTACTCCAACCAGAGAGAGAGAGAGAGAGAGTAATTGATAAGACTAAGAATGTCTGTTGGCTCTGTTATACCGAACTCAGATATTTTGTGGAAACACATCCAACATCCTAACTCATTTTAGACGACACTCATCGGAGTACGTGCTCTTGCTAGGAAATTCAGACGGGGTTAAAAAAAAATTAAAATTAAAAAACACTGACCCGGAGCAGCAGCCAATGAAAGCACAAAACATGGGGTTATGTGAAACTCGAGGGAGGATTTTAAAAAAGGTCTAAATAGGTCAATTTATTTAGAAACTGTTCTTAGTGTTCAGGGAAGATGTAATATGTCATTTACAACTCACACACCTGCAGTTAGTTGTGGCTTTAAATCGAGATGGTGCAGGAAAAGTCTCTGCACACACCTGCTCATTCGTGATAGCACCATGCCAAATTCACACGGCAGCCCCTTAGAGCACCAGGCTGTGTGCAACAGGACAGAATACTATCAATACCAAATGTGAACAAGATCATTTCAGTAACCCATGTTTAAACTGATGTTTAGAAATCACTGCAAAGCGTGGTGAAAACAGGGCAGACAACTCAACCGGACACAACCGCCGGCAGTTCAGGACATATACAGTACCTCGCGAGCTGCCCCAGTAAAGCCCAATGCACAAGGACAGACCCCAGCCATCCAGCAAAGTCACCTTTCTCCCTCCTCATCTCCAGAACATGCAACAGGCCCAGCAGGACCCAGAGTTCAGGAACAGGGTGACTCAGGTAAGGACTCAGGAACAGTTTCACAACTATAAACCACAGCTGTTATTTTATGTAATAACCTCTACCACTTTAAACCTCGGAACCTTGTTGTGCTACTCGTATACAGACACTCCTCACTTAACGACCAAGTTGCGTTCCCATGACTCGATCATAAGGAAACATAAGATAACAAAGAGCCGCCCTTACTGGTATTTCAAGCCTACTGTACAGGCCGTGGATTTGTCAACCATCTTTAATGTTACCTTTGCAACACTGATAACATTTTAGTATATTTTTCAATGTTTATATGGTAGTGTACTGTATACTGTAATAAACAGAACAGAGGAAATCAGCTCTAATATACATTACTTGTTGCTAACATCTTGTTGCTCAAGGGCCCAACGGAGTAGAATCACTCTGGGCATTCACGGGATTTGAACCAGCAACCTTCTTGTTGCTAGCACAGATCCATAGCCGTAGAGCCACCACTCTGCCTGCAACATGGAGTGCACAATAATGTACAAATTTATAGATGAAATATGTAGTGCTGGAGATTGCAAACACTAGTGTAGTGAATACTAACCGACTGTGGGAACAAGACTGAGACTGAGACAGGGTGATGTGGGATTAGACGTCGAGACACCGGGCTGCCATTTCCACGACCAAAGTTCTCGTACAGCGTACAATACCGACTGGTCAAGGAGCTGGTCGTAAGTCCGGGCGGTCGTTACACAAAAAAAAATGTAATCATCTGGTCCTTATCATGTTCTAAATCATTTAAATGTAACCTCAGGTGTAAGACCACAAACAACAGACTCCATCATGTCATTATTTATTAACAAAAATGAAATCAAAATGGAGACGCCACGTGTGAAAAATTATGTACACCCCAATAGCTGGTAGAACCACCTTTAGCAGCAATGACTTGAAGCAACTGAATTTCTTTTTCACATGACTGTATATTGTTTGTATTGTGTAAGTATATTGTATGTGTTACTTGTTCCCGCTATTCTTTTATTTGTTATTTGCAATGTACTGTCATTCATCCTTATGTTATTCAAGTCTGAAGGGAGGTACGCAAACATTTCATTCTACATATAAGAAAAGGTTTTGAATTCTTAAGACTCTTAGCAATGCGCTGTCATACACCAACAGAACAAATAACAGTTTGTGCAAATAAGCCAAAACCACCCAATTAGATTAGTGATCCAATTCTGCAGCATCCCAGGTATCACATAGATGTTTCTATATGTTATATTAATATATGTTTCAAGTCAGTATGTGGTCAACTTGCAGAATCCTGGCTGCTGTAGTACCCGTCACGGCACCAGACCATCACTTTCTCACACTCGGAAAGCAAGAAGCCAGTTTCCATTCCTGGTCGATTTCACCCACCAGCTGCTTATCCAGCATGCGGTGGAGCCTATCTCAGGCAGTATATTATGCCAGTCCACTGCTATAGCATTAGAAATACAGTACAGTTTGCCTAAGCTTGCATGAAACCTTCAGCTATTCATAACAAAGATAAGTCAATGACGTTCAAAGACTTCCAGAAGTAGTGTGAAGCGTGAAGAGGAGCACAACATATTTATGTTTAATTATCCCGGATTGTCGAGGGCAGGCCCGGACCCACCCAGGCCCGGACCCACCCAGGCTCGGTGCTGTATTATCAGCCTGCTGTGACTCACTGCCATGGCGCATCTCCAGGCAAAAACCAGCTGCTTTCTTTGGTCAAAGTAACACCCAGAGAAGAGTGAAGCCCACATTGCATCAGTCCTTCAATGGCCATTTTAATTCGATTTGAAAATGTGGCAGATCAGGTTGCAGTTTTCACAGCACATATATATCATCACAGTGCCTGCAGAGACTTGCTCATACTCCCCCACTTTTCCCAGACTTTGCTGTGCTGTAGACCTAGTCTAAGGTTGTGTGCACCCCAACAACACGATACCGCCCCCACCACTACACTACACCTCAGGGATGCTAACAGCCAGGCGATAACTGGCCTCTGGTTGTCAGTGGAGTTCAAGGGGCACCACAAAGATGACTGAGTGTAACAGGATGTGTGTGAAGTGTAACTATCTGGAATGTCACAGTACATGGTATGAATACGTATGTGTAAATGGGAAATTTCTTCTTTTTTTTTTTTTTTTAATAAATTAGCAAAGATTCCTAAAAACCTTTTCACTTTGTCATGCTGGGATATTGGGTGTTTGTTGATGAACATGAAGAATCAATTGAGTCCATTCTGAAATAAGACGAAGTTCGGAAAAACTGTGCATTGTATGTTTTCCCAAGCGTAGAGAGGAGAGCGACCTAAACTCACCTAGAGCCCCCTGGCAAATGTCCGTCCTAGTAGCTCCGCCCAAGATGAACTGGGGGGTTTCTGACAGCTCCTGCAGGAGAAAAAGATCTGTGATATGAAGAAATTACAGGAATATGAAAAGTAGCCAAAAATGAATTAAGATGTATCGGAGATTAAAACCAAATAAAACTAAACAAATTAATTGGAACAATGCCCCTGAAAAGTACAAACATTTTTCAGGTACCTAAAGGATTTTCATAACTTGCTAGTCTAAGAAGAAAAACAGCTGCCAGAGTGTTTCATTCAAAATTTGTCCCTCTCGTCCTGGGGTTGTCTGTGGATTGACTCACTCCGCCAGCAGTCAAGAGTCACGGACCACAGACCACACAGATGATCCAGTCTTTATGCCCTACAGTCCTGCATGGATTTGCCAGGATGCTACATTTTAACACACTGCAGTAAGCAAGCTTCTGATTGCCAAAGACCACATGATCTGTTCATTCACCAAACTACTGTTAACCTGAAACAGGCCACAGTTCCCCTTGGCTTCCCTTTCTCTCTGTTTCATTAAATCCACACCCACTGCTGCACCCCGGCAGAGTCTCCATTCCACTCCCATCCTAACGTCCTGCGGTCCTACTCCCCATCCCACCCAGAGCAAGTCTTACACGCTGTTACTCACCCATTCAGATAAAAGGCACTTCCTCCCATTCAATGCATATTTTAAATACATTGCAACAAATACTAATCGTACTGTTTATAAATGACTGGCTTTTGTGACACTCGACAAGGCATAACAGTTAGGAATAACAGGCAACTATAGCATAGCTAGAGTGATATTTAACAGGTCACCACAGACACACACAATGAGCCAGGGATGTGCACACCCTACTAGGCCTGCATATTGTGCAATGTTAATATTACATTGTTATGCATGTGCAATTGTCACATCCCAATGACTATGACAGTCAGCTGGGTCGAGACCATCAATAGGTTACATTAAAACAGTTTTACTTTGTCATAGCAAAGAATACTTTGTAAGCTCTGCAATTGTTCCTTTTCAAGATTACCTAATATATGTTAATATATCAGTCTAAAGTTTATCGCCACTGTTTTTGCAAGTGCTCTCCGAACCAATCATAATCATTTTCATCTTTCAAAGACGGTGGTGAATCGTGAGAATTTTAACAAAAACGACTGAGGAGGAAAAAAGCAAACAAGATCTGGTCACCAAAAGACACTCAGCTTCCACTGTATGAAAATAAGCAAAAGTCAGTGATCTGTCAGCACGGCTTTGTGTCTGTTGGCACAACTCATGACAACACCACTAACTCACCAACTCACCACTAACTTACCCGACAGACTCTACTGGTAGATAAGTTCTATTTTTTTATAGTTTATTTGGTAACTCTTTACATTAACTGCACCTTAATAATACTTTCATAGAACATTCATTACACCTTCATAATGCATTCATAGAACATTCATAAGCAGCATTTAAGTATACCTTCACATCCTAACATACCAGTAAAACTTTAATATATAGTACATTAATAATAAAGATTATATGATTATACAATTATTATGTTTCTTATGATCATGTAATGTTTGTTATTAAAGCTGATAAGGTATTAGGATGTTACAGCATTCTTACATGCTGCTTATAAATATTTAATGGAAGATGATGTCAGAAAAGGTCATATATGCATATTGATAAACACCCTCAAGTCTCTAAATTGCCCCTAACACGCAAGTGTGTATGATTCTGTGCCCTGTGATAGAGTGGCATCCCATCCAGGCCCCCCCTGCATTGGGTAAGCAGTATGGAAGATTGATGGATCATTAACTGCCGTCACTAGCATTAAGAAGTGATCCCTACAATCTCCATGCAGCAGCACTACTCCACACTTTGAGCGGTCTAGCTGCACCGTGCCTGAATCCTACTAAGAACATGAGAGACTTGAAAACCGCCGTCTATCGTTGTGAAAGCTCAAATCTTAGGAAAATGTACCAAGGGGAGAAGGCGAACACTGCAGATCAGCTGCCAGAGACTAACCAGAAATAAAGCGTCTCTTTGTATAGTTGCTATTGTGTATCTCGCTCCAGGGGCTTGAATATTTTCACTATCATATTTCAGTCTTTTTCTGCTCTCAGAAAATGTAACGAAAATGTATCAGTAGAAGTCACCCTGTTAAAGAATGAGTGCCAGCTATTTTATTTTGTTGTGTCCAGGCCTGTGTTAAGATCGGGGATCGGCACATTTCTGATACACACATTTAAATTTTTAAATACAAAGTTGTTTGTATTTTGTATTTGACTTCATAAAAATGATTATGCAATTTGTATCAAAATACTTTAATGTTCAGTATTTCTGTGTTTTGAAAATACAAGAAATACTTCCCCCATAATGTATGAGTGATGATGTCATGTGTGCAAAAAAGGTTTGCGCTACACAAGAAGGAAGTTCAGTTTTAATGAACAGTCATTAGAACCAACAGCTGATCGCTTGTGTTGAACCAAAACTTTCTTAGTTATTACTTTTTCATTTGTTTGAAATACCACTACGAGTGTTCACATGAGTAGCTGGGATATATTTTGGACACTTCAGAATATTTGATCTTTTGATCTTTTGTTTGGTTTCACATTTGTATCGTGTCTCATTAAGCAGTGAAAAAATGTTGGCCATTTGAGTCCATGTGCTTGTGAACAACACCTTACCGTGGGCCGTATCCATTTCACGCCCCGTGTCTTGGAAGTGTTGGGGGCCAGTTCCTTGAAGCCCAGGGACAGGGGTTCGGCTGGGAAAGACGGGTCCTCGAAGAGCTGGCCATTCTGTAAACATTCCTGCTTCAGGGATTCGTAGTCCTGGTTGAGAAATTTCACCGCCTGCTCTTGGGTCCCCACGCCTTCTGCCTTCAGTCTGTCCTTCTGTATGCGTGCGGAAATGCCCCCGAACGGATTCATCCTGGGGTAGGTAACGGGAAGTGGCAATAAGAAGAGCTAAGAAACTAACCAGAAGGTTAGCATAACCGCTTTCCCAGAATTCTAAGCGGCTGCCAATGACATCATTGTACTGTTGGCGTGAGTGTGACAGCTTTCGTGTTATTTTCTTATACTCTGACTAAAATGGGCCAAAAAATCTTAAATGTTTGTTTGCTTAAATTATTTTTTGTTGGTGAATATTTTCTTTTTTATATCTTGAGTATTCCAGATGCTGAGTCATACTTCTGTATGCTGCAAATAACTAATTATTTAACTTTAGAAAAATATAAATCTTTCATAACTGTGGTACTGGTGGACATTAAGGGGGCATATAAATGGATGTAAAGGACAGCAGGATAATCCTGCTCGAACATGCCTCACGGTCCTACTAAACTAGAACATTTTGTGAGAGATACAGTACTGTGTGATAGTCTTGGGCAGTCAAAGAAAGTGATGTTGAAATGATCTTTGTGTCGTGTAAAAATATTATATCTGTGAAAGTGTTTTGACTTGGCCATTTCAAAACCTCTCCTAAAATCACATCAGTATTTGCAACAAAGGTCCAATATTCCGCAGTATTTTTTTGACTCAACCACTAACCCACCTGCTTTGGCTAATCAATACCTCACCAAGTTAACTAATTAAGTTAGCTAATTAGTTAATTAATTGAGCTGTTGGTGAAATTCAACAACTATGCTGTCAGAAAAAAAGCACCAATTTGTACCTTTGAGGTACAATTACTTGTCACTGGGGCTGTACTCTCAAGGGTCTGCCAATTGTACCCTAGACGTAGGTAAATGTGAACTTGGCTCAAACGCATTCTGTAATCTGAATGCTACTCAGTGCATCATTATGGGTGCTTTTAAGGTAACAAAACTGACTTTGAGGAACATTTTTTATACCACGGGGGGTACATTAATACAGTTTGTGTCTTGGCCTGTACCCTTTTTTCTGACAGTGTACGTGAAAGAGCTGAGTCGTCCCTGAGGAGAGGTTTGAGGACCAAAGTGGCGTTCTGTCTAAACAAGCTCTCCAACAAGATCTCAGCAACTTTTAGGAAAATGGAAAAAATACTTGTTTACTTTTTATTGTTATAGATAATTATTTTCTATGTTAAATAGTGTTTCCTTTTCGGTTTATATACACACAGATAAACAGCCTAAATATTTTTCTTTGACTACCTAAGACTTTTGCACAGTACTGTATGTTGAAATTTCTTGTTTATTCCAAGAAGCCCAGTATTGCATTTGTTCAAATCGAATGATGCAAGATATGGTGGAGTTCATCGATCCTGCTGTAAAATAGCTGTAGGCCTATTTTAAAAAAACATTTCATTAATATACTCAAAATGTTACACTGCATAAGAAACTACTCACTTGCTATAGCTTAATGGGGCATAACTGTTTCAATGTTTTTAAAATGTTCCAAAAAAATCTCTTTAAAGACAGATGCTGAGGAGGTCAATGTCCCCACAAGGTGATCTAGCTGTCCTACAAAGTGCTGACAATAAGGCAAGGCAAGTAAAAATCTGTGATACAAGCAGCTACAGTAATAATGATGATCATCATCATCATCTTCTTAATAATAATAATAATAATAAAGAAAAAATCTGAATAAATATCACATTAAATGCATGATGGATAACAGCCCATATTAATTAATATAGATTTCAGATTCTGGAATACACAATGGAATACAAAAACACAGAAATGTAAATCAGTTTTACCTGCAGGTCCCCCGTCTGCAAAACGCTGCAAATAAAAAATAACTCCAGTTATAATCTGCAGCACGATCAATGAAGCACGTTACTGTAAACAAAACCCTCGAGCCGTATGTCCTGCAGTCGTACCATTTTAATACTGGCAGTAATGAGACGGGAACTTGCATTGTGGCAGGTTACTGGTGATGAGTAAAGATTGTAGTATTTTCTGAGTAACTAAACACAAGGTGAAGCAGTCCGTAGTGCCAGTAAGGCTAACATCTGCCCAAAGCCTTAACTTCAGCTGAAGTTTGATGAGATTAGTTGGAAAATTAGGGGAGTAAAAGAACTAGTTAATACAATACAGTATATACATTATTTTATAACTAATTTTATTCCAGAAAAGTACAGAAAAAATTATCTAAATGTTGTTTTTATTTGTCTACACACCTTCCAATCAGAGGTGCGCAGTGAGGACATGGATACCCCGCCAGCTCCTGGGGGCCCGGCACTTCACAGGGGCCCTCAAACGCAGACAATTATATAACTAAATAATGTGAAAGGGTGGAGTGGCCAGAGGTGACATTTTGCCAGTTGGACCGGAATGCCCCAGCAGAGACAACAGTCAGTCATAGAGTACACAATTGGTCATACAAAACAGGACAATTAAAGTCACAGTTCTCCAGATAGTGACGGGGGAGCAAACCAGAGGAACCTTACACGACATGGGGAGAACAATGTATCTCCACACACACAGAGCAGGGGCAGGATTCGACACCCCCTATGCTGGCGCCCTTTATTAATTTTTATTTATTCAACATTATTATTTAAACTTAAAAACGCAGTGGCCCATTACTGGGATCAGTAAGCATCACTGGGCTCTGGTCTCAAATCCTGTCCCCAATTTCTGTCTGCATTCATCCCAAGAGTTCTGCTATTCTCCTTGCATTCTGGGCACGCAGTGGCCCTCCCTGTGCCCTTGGTCTCCTAAAGTAGGATGCAGGCTTACCGTGACCCCCCACTGGGTGAAAGGTTATGGGCAGTAGATGAATAATCCATATTTATCCAGATGGGGGTAAAAAAACATATAAAACCAGTTTCAATGTTAAAGGACCACATTTGCTTATACTGGACAACTTAAGGACAAATAAGGCCTTTTAAACCTGAAAATATATGTTTCTGAACTCCATCAAGCCTTAAAATCAATCCATCCATCTTCCAAATTCTTATTCATCTCAGAGTCACCGATGACCTGGAATCCATCCCAGTAAGCAGAGAAACGAGGACTGTGGTGATGGGGTAGACCCAGGATGGGATGCCAGCCCATTGCAGGGCATGTGCGCACACACACACACACACACACACACACACACACACACACACACACACACACACACACGCGCATAATGAGCAATTGAGAGTCAACTAGCCTTACTGCTTTGGACTGTGACACAAAGTCATCTTTCAGACACCGAGAGCAGAGGTGGGATTCAAACTCCCTGCTCTGGAGGCAGAGAATCTCAGGCCAGCTTACCAAAGCACCATGTCACCCAGGAATGAAGGGGGCCTTTTAATATAAAATGTCTTCTGAGTAATCAGTACAACTAAAAGCAGAGGTGAGTGGCTGTGAGCACTGTCTGTCTTTAACACCAAGTGCTGTGTGCCCAGGATGTAACTGCTGTGATTTACTGGCAGTCCAGGAGGCCGGATGGAGCTCCGACACACGGAATCCACCCCCCTCTCTATGTGGGTGGAGTCTCTCCGTGTGGGTGGAGTCTCTCCGTGTGGGTGGAGTCCCTCCACATTCTTGGCCGCACCAACACAAGCATTCATGCATGTTACATTTTTTCCAATGAAGAACAAAAACTTTCCTTCTCTTTTGAATAAATATTTCATTCTGCTGGTGAATTGGGCTAGATTGCTGTTAGAGACAATCCAAACGTTATTTGTTTTTTTTTGTTTTGCTTTTGCATGTGTTCTTAGATGCAATTTATTTTAAAAGATTGAAGAAGAATCTCAGTCTAAAGAATATCATAACATCATCAAGCAAAGGGTGCATGATTTATGTTATAAATAAATCCTCTTATCTTCACTTATTACACAGTAGAGATGTACATGCTTTCAAACTATATTGATTTAATTGATCATAACGCTAAAATTGACAAAGTTACAAATGGATTTTATTAATTATTAAAAAATAATATTCTATAACACATCGATATTTTAGCTACAGTTATCCTTTAACTGCATCATGATTCGCCGCCATTATTAAGCCGTACATATCTGGATGTGGTAGATATCTATATCCTGTCGCTTAAAAATGGTATTAATTGAAAAGAACATTTACAGTTTTGCTATCGCCGGTGTTAAAGTCGGTGACTGAAATCATCCCCAAAGAGATGTTAGTAAACAGGAACTGCTTTTGCCACCTCTGGATCAAAACTGTCGAAAATAAACGTACTATAACAGACGTATATTCAAAATCACAATAATGCAGATATAGATGTCAAAAAAGAGACAGAATAGAAACTATACACAAAGCTACAAATGAGTCAATGTCAGCTTTAACATTTTGTATAGCTACAAGAAACATGCAAAAAATGCTATTGGAAAAGTAAATAAGCCTATAGGTGCCGCTGCCACCAGTACAATTCATAAGCAGCAAATGTAACACTAAAATACAGCGCTATTTATTGACTTGCAATGCATGTGAGCGTCTATGGATGACGTGTTTCTGAGGCAAACAGAAGAAAGTGCGTGAAATCGGGAAATGAATAAGATTAAACTCACCACGTCACGGTCAGTTTTCCTCGGCGGCACCTTTTACGGTACGTTTTAATGGAATAGCAGTGTGCTGGGATGTACGCAGTGAAGATGCCCCGTAACCGTAATGATTATTACTGAGTGCAGATCTCCCAGCAGTCCGCGGTCAGGCCCCGTCCCACCCAGCCCAGATGGGAAGGGAAGGGAGGGGCGCTGGCGACGCATCTGCGGCCACTGGGAGCGCTGGACCCGGCAGCACAGCATGAACGAACCGATCGTACTTCGGGTGATTATTAGTACTCCTTTTTTTAAATTGTTTGAAATGTCCGGGATTTCGCCTTATTTCGTGTTGATCCTGTATTTACTTTGCACAATCGGAATACTTTCTATGCGCATATAGCGTTTGCTTTGACGCACCTCCCTTCATCCTGTCCCCAGTCCTCTGTTTTGGTCACCCTATCATACTACCACTCTGTTTATGCGATTCATCCTTTTTTTAAAAAAAGCAAGGTGAAGTTTAGTTAAGGCATCAAAGCGTTAATTCTGATTTCCCACACTCAACCGGCACTTTCTGCATAAGAAACGAATCGTAAATATTTCGGACCAATTTCCGAACTTGAGAGGAAAGGGATCGCATTGAACGCACGTTTGGCGTAAAAACAGTACAGACCGCAGGGTGTCGCTGTTGAACAATTATATTGTTTCAAATCAAAAAGGTTGTACGTATATTTATTGTATTTGTTATAAAAGTACATTTTTTTAGCATATTGTCATGCTTAGCATTTTGCACAGTTAATTTACTTTGAAGAAGTCTCTTTATGTACGTGCCATTCAAATAATAACACATCAGTATACTTTTAATATGTACTTTTATTATTATAGAAAATCAAAATGTCACCAGAGTAATAAGTACCCGAGGTGCCCGTTAACTTCGCACCATATGTAATAAAACTTGTCTGTAAAATCTGTTTCTTTAAATGGATTAATAAAAAAAATGATCTTATTGGATCTTGGCTTGCAAACTTCTTAAAGTTGTTCTACACCATGGTGAATGAGAGCCACTGAAAAAAAGAAATAGGTACAGTGAATAAACAGAGCTAAGTTTTTTTTTTACGTTTGTGTATACAGTAATTATTCATTGCCTCACCTGGAAGAAATCAAGCTCTATGGAGCCGGTTTTATGCACATCTAGTTTCTTAAAAATCCCTATGAAAAAGAGAGGTAATTATATATTTAATATCAATCACATTTTAAAATATATTTTTCTTGCTCCACAGAACCAGTGTATCATGTCTGTTTTCTCCTCGGGACTTACTGAACATCGTCTCCAGCCGAATCAGGCAGTTTACAAAGTTATCAAAGTTCACGGTCAGGTCGGGGTCCGAGTAGCGGGTGATGATGATCTGGAAGATGGTGTGGTTCAGGGTGTAGCCTGTGGAAGGACAATATTACCATGTGGCTGGCAGCAGTGGCCATTAAAGACAGCTGTGAAGTGGGGGGGGGATGATCCTCACCCGCCTCCTTCAGGGCCAAGCGCATCTCTGTGGTGCTCATGGTACCAGAGCCATCTGTGTCCATCTTCTTGAAGATCGCCTACGAAGAGGACCACCCACAGTCATTAAGAATAATATCGTCATTTTATTAGCCAGTTCTAATTCCACAGTGGTACCGATATGAGTTTCGGACGTGTAGCGTTAAACATCATTAAAATTATACATCACACATTTCTCTGTAAGAAATCGCACAAGGATCAAAAACATTTTAAAATAATGTTTACCTATATCTACAAACATAGTTATTGTTTCGCATGATTATGTATATCCATCCATCTGCTAAACCTCCGGCACAGTTACTACGCATCAATCATCCTGTAATTTATAGACTATTTCCAACATCTCCTAGAACAGCGTAACTCCTTCCCATATGGCCGTACAAGCTCCTTTGAAAATGGTCTGCATGGTGGTTACAAAATGGGTAGATGTTAACATTATGTTTTTCTACTGCAGTATTGGTGATGGATGGATGGATGGATGGATGGATGAATGGATGGATGGATGATGCTTACCAGGTATTTCTGTATCTTCTTCCAAAGTGTGGAAAACTCCCCCAAACCCAGTTTACCATCTCCACTATCCTACAAACTGTTAAGGATCTGTCGACAGCTTCATGAAGAATGAATAGTTTGCAGCCTTGGCATCAAGCTCGTGACGTGACATGATGATGCACATGAAGGATACATCCATGAGATTGACCATGACTCTGCAGGAGTCCAGACTGAAGCCTTCCTTGTCGAGTTTGATGTCAGTGCCTTAATAAGTACAAACAGCACATTAATTAACCAACTGCTGCCTCTAGCTTCAATCAATACACTGTGAGGGGGAAACTAAACATCGCTCACGTTTTGAAGTGATCTTGTTCAAAATAGTTTGTAGCTCTGAAGCGGAAATCAACATGTCCTGTAAAAACAGAAAACGTCACAACACATCCTGATTAATAACAAATTCGTTCCACATGTGAAGCTCTTACCTAGTTCCTCTTAGACAAACTTTGACTGACTTAGCTAATGGAAAGAAGTAAATCAAGATTAACACTGATTACCATTTAACATTTCTTCAGTTATCAGCTAGATTTTTCTAAATTTGACTCACGGAACCATTGAGGCTCATCTCAATAGAACATCTGTCTGTAAGGCCTTTAACCATCTTTAAGATCTATTTTACTTCTTAAGTTCTATTTTACTTAAGCAAAATATGCCCAGAATCCATAATGGAATTAGACTTCCTTTCATCCATTTTTTGCAGCTGCTTATCCTATTAAGGGTCATTGGGGGGGGGCAAAGCTTATTGGCACCAGGATAGGAAACAACCCATCACAGGGTATACTTACACCTATGGGCAATTTGGCAACTCCGATTAACCACAGCATATTGTCAGAATGGGGGGGGGGGAGTGAAGCGGAGTACCCAGAGGAAATGCCACAACAGCATGGGGAGAACATGCAAACTCCACATACATGGAGCCATGGCCGACACTCAAACCCTGGTCCCAGAGCTGAGAAGGAACAGTTTTACCCACTGGACCACCATGCTGAACCCGGACTTTGTGATTTCAAAATTTAGGAATACTGGGAAATATTCTTCACATCACAAAAACTGTCATGTCATCTTAGCTAATGTCTTGTTATTGTGCTTGTTAAGACACGAGAGCTTCATATTTGTTTTAAATAAAAGCTTGCACAGCCTCACGGACAGTCAAGTTTGACAGGCAAGATAAGCAAACAGCCAGGTGGTAATCAGAGTCCAGCCTTTCAACTGCAATGTAATATGACATGTGACACTTACACTTCCTGCGAGTTTCGCGAACAGGGTCCTAAACCCTGAATCGACATCACAGTCACGTACTTTGTCCTGGTGATAAAAATCAACATTGTTAACACAGCCATGAACACCCATGTGTGAAATTAGGGAATCAAAAGGGCAAAAAGACGACTCACATCCTCCAAGACGGCATCAAGGGGGTCATCGTTCCGTCTGTGCAATAAATGAAAACACCAATTTATAATTATTGCAAACTTAAGGAATGCAAAATATACATTAACATTACATGGACAAAAGTAGTGGGTCACCTGGCCGTTACACCTGCGGGAACTTTTATTACATCCCATTATAAACCCATAGGCATCAATATGGAGCTGGTCCCCCCTTTGCAGCTATAACAGCTGCCACTCTTCTGGGAAGACTTTCCTCAAGATTTTGGAGTTTGTCTGTGGAAATTCTTGCCCATTCATCCAGAAGAGCATTTGTGAGGTCAGGCACTGATGTTGGACATGAAGGCCTGGTTCACAATCTCCATTCTAGTTCATCCCAAAGGTGATGTCCCAAATGTCTTGATATGCATGCCAAGACATTATGGACAATTCTATGCTTTCAGTGTTACTGTACTTTTCAGTTTGGGGAAGGCCCTTTTCTGTTCCAGCATGACTGTGCCCCAGTGCACAAACCAAGGTCCATAAAGACATGGTTGGGTGAGTCTGGTGTGGAAGAACTTGACTGGCCACACAGAGCCCTGACCTCAACCCCATGAAACGCCTTTGGGATGAACTAGAATGGAGATTGTGAACCAGGCCTTCATGTCCAGAATGGGACATCATAAAAGTTCAAGTGGGTATAATGGCCTGATGTGCAAAAAATCTTTAACCTAAAAATGTAAACAAAAAAAATCAGGGAACATATCATCAACTTTCACACCTTCTTCTGAAGCTTTATCTGCATCAAAAACATTTTTTCCATTCTGCCTTAAAAGATCGTGAGATGCGCGACTGAGAGTAACATTACTGAGTTTCGTGCTCCTTCTCAGAGAAGACGCGCACGCAGAAGTCGCCGTTCAGGTGGGGCTCGAAGGTAGAGGGCACGACGAGGTACTCCCCGGGGGGCAGATGGAAGCGTGTGGTGACCTCCCGCAGGTTGACGAAGGTCTCGGAGCGTGCCTTCTGTGCGTGAGTCAGGAAGAAGTTCCTGTCCAGATGGACTTCCCTTTGGCCATGGAACTAAAAAGAGCAAAGGGATGTCTCACACTTGACAGTGACATGAATTAGGTGACCTTACTTAACAGCCTTTTGTCGCCAACAAAACAACAAAGTACTGCAAGTAAATGAAAACACTGTTTCACTGCAAGGCTGACGTATGAAAAAAATCAACATGCTAAATAAATTATTTAGGTCTGTTTCATTGTCTTGATCTCCCTCCCATTATTATTCTTACATCATTACTCCAATATTGTTCACACCCAACAAAAATATTTGTGCAATACTTTCTGTTGAAAAAGATGTTACACCTTAAGTAACGTCTTATAAACTTTTCCTCTCAAATGACCAACCTGGTTGAATTTGAAACTTCATAAGGAACCGGAAAATGATTATTTATTCAGCTAGCATTCGATTGCTTTGCTATCATAACATATACTTCAGATATACAGCTTCTAAGGATTCTTATAAAAATCCCATGACAGTCATACACAAGCTAATTTCATTATTAAGAGTAAATGGTGGGGACTATCAATTTTCAATAATGAATAATCATTATAAGCACAACAACATGGTGTCAGTACTTAGAAATATGTCAAAGGAGATGCTGAAGAAGAAGCTGTAGAAGGAGTAAATGATATAAGTCCTTCATAATCTAGCTGACTATTGTTGACCATGCTGATCTTCAGTTGGTTCTCTTTAGACAGGGTATCCTCACCTGTGGCGGAAGCTGAAAAAGAACAGAAAAAGAGAAAGTGAAAATGATAACACAATAACAGGATCACCAAGGCAAGAGGTAGAATCCGTCCATTTTCTATAACTGCTCATACGACGCAGGGTTGAACCCAACATAAAGACTATCGCAGGGAGCCAATGGCACACGGGGAAAACCTTGGATCTCAAACACTCGTAGAACTCCGGGGAATCAAGCTCATAACCTTGGAGGTGTCACTCCATGACACCCAAACACATAATAATAGGTAAAATTGTTTGTAATTCCTGCTGGCCTCAGGAAATATGGTTCTAAAATATTTGGCTGATACAGCTTTTTCACATTCATATTTCAAGTTTATGTACAAAACTTCCAGCAGGACTTGAACACAGCTAAGGACCTCACAGAAAGTGCTGCCCCTCGTCGACCCCCAGACACGGACAGGGCTACGAGCTTCTTCTCTCCGCCCATCGAGATCCTCACCTCGTAGATGGCAAAGCCGATGGTGTGCATATCCTCCCCCGACTTTCTCAGGCGGCGCCGGTTCTTCTGGATCAGGCCCACCACGACGCTGCAGCCGGCCTCGCGGGCGCTGGGGTCCTCTGCAACCTTATCCAGCTTGATCACATACTGTGGGTTTATCCAGAAGGTGCCTACGGGGGAGGACAAGCCCTGTGTTTACCTGGCAAATCACCTGGTAAATCAGCGTAGCAATATGCAGGACAAATCTGAATATACAGGCAGAAAAAAGGAAGGAATGAGCCTCCAGCCATCAAGACATGGGTAATTCATGGGAAAGATCGTATCTTCTCTTTTGAAGTGAAAAACACAGTCAGAGGTGGAACTTTATTTTTTTTTGCTACTAGCCCACTGTGCAAGTTCAGTAAAAAATAGTCTGACATGCATTTTTTTACCAGCCAGTGGGTTATTGCATCCCTGCCCAAAATTTGGTTTCAAAATACAGACTTTTTTTCACTGGGGGGGGGGGCATGCTCGATTTCCAGCCTTGCACACAGATCAGCAGCAGCAGAAGCAGCATTCCTCGAATAATTCCTTCGGGTGGGGATTGCCAATAATTAGCGCTCGACCTACACACCCCCTTCTAAAGGAACTTCAATAGATATTTGCTGAGATCCACACCCAGTATCCTGCCTGTTATGCGATTACAAAAGGGTCCTCTTAAGCCGGCCATGTTTCAGGCTATTACTAGAACAGTAACACCACCAAGGTCATAAGAACCAGAAGGCAAGAACCAGACAAAACTGAAATACACAAGTACGGCTTTACAAATGAACAAATGAGCCGCCTAATAATCAGCATGTGATTAGCTGTTTATCAACCTACATTTCATATCCCCGGGATTTCAATCATTGTCTAAATTCGGGCTGCTAATTTATTTTTCAACCTCGCAATTGTTGGAGTGATGTGCACTTAAAAATCACACCTCTTTTTAGCTCTTTTTAACTTTCGCAGAAGTTTGAAAATGTGTGTAAAACATGGTGACGGTGGCACTAGGTGAAGCGGTTGCGGTTACTGGCGACTGCGTCTGACGAAGGTGCAGCGGCGCGTTTGCCCTTACTGGGGTTGTTCCTGCAGCCCCCCGCCGTGGAACCTCGTCTCCAGTTGCCATCATGGTTGCAGACACTCCAGCTCGTAAAACGATCACTGGTCAGTGCATCTGGGGTCAGAGTGCATATCTCCAATCGAGAGTAATGCCTCATGAAGTCTGAAAAAGACATCCTGACAGAAACAGAAGCACACGCCGTGATCAGGGTCGCCAGGCTCTTCCGTATGATGCTCAGTTAGTCAGTTACACACTATCCAGCCTTACCAGAACTCGCCATCATCTGCTTTCACGTTCTGCACCTCATTGCTGGTGACGTAGTTCCACTCAGAAGAACTGTACGTAGGGAGATCACACAAAAAGTTACGCCCTTGTTCACTAACCACACTCAACATCTTTATTAGACAAACAACACTTACAATTGAGTCTTCGCCCTTAATATTTAATTTCTTTAATGTTTTACTTTCGTTTAGCGGACGCTTGTGTCCAAAGAGACATACAAGCAAGTCAAATGGCACATTGCAAACATAAGTGGTGTCGGGGAGTCGACTAGGCATAAGGCTGAGCTTCCAGTGGATGCCCATGTACAAGTGTAAGCGGTATTGGAGCAGGAGCTACACAACAACTTCTAACAAAGCAAGAACCTAGTAAGAATATTCAATGACCAGAAGCACAACATTAACAATATTCAGGGCACATAGAGAAGCACCGGGTTAATCGAGGAATTCCTAGAACAGATTGGCTTCTGAAAGGTGGAGAGGGAGTCTGATGACTGGATGTGGTTTGGTAGCTCATTCTACCATCGGGGAACCACACCCAAAAATGCCCGCAGTGCCATTTCTCACACAATGGAGGAATCTCCAACGGTGTCCGCTCGCAGACCAAACACTCAGCAGTGAGTAGATGTAAGCCGCTCATTCCCACAAACCTACTTGTCACTCCAAGCTCCCGTCCACTCCACTTGACCCCATGGGTTCCGGATCCGCACCAGTTTCTCTTTGCCTCCCCGGTAATCGACCTAAAGTCAGGGCAACAATCCTTACCGCACATCTCTCAGCGACAGTAACTGTGTTTGCATTCGCTAAGCCTCAGAAGAATAAATGAAGGTGTGACTGTGAATGTCAGTTATGAGCCATACCTCCGCTGCACCTGTGAGGGAGTAGGCGTGGCCCTTCACCAGCTTTTGAAGAGTAATGGCCTCAGAGTCAGCAGCATTGGTGATCTGGACGAGCACAACCGAATGGACACAAAGGCAGATTAGCTATCTGGAGGGACCCCTGGCATTTCCATACAGCTCTCATTTTCCGAACATCACCAGTTCAGTAGAGCCGCTCATTATAATACTTAATAATAACAGATTATGTAAGAAGAGTATTCTTCTAGGGTAGGCAGATTACGACAGTGCTGCTCAATTCTAGATATTCAGGATTGTAGGGTTTGAACAGTGGGGGGGTTGAGGTCTCCACCCCTTTAGGAGGAGACATGATTATTGAGGGGTTTACAACCCCCCATCCCCCCGTGATTTACGCCCATGGGTGTGCAAGCTTTCACACGCGATGTACTGAGCTCTTAATTGCTGCCTTGAAGTATCCATTTCCACTGTAAATCAGTGGCTAAGTAAGTCAGCTAATTAACGCAAGGACACAAAGGTCATTTCAAGGCCTAAATGGGCGATTCCAAAAGGTCCAACTGGAGGTCGGTGCTGCTCACGTACGTCGATGGAGCAGCCAATCAGGGCTCCCGCATCCAGAGCTTTCTTGATAATCTGGAACATGTTGGGGGGGGCTTTCCTCAGCTCGAAACACTCAGCGATCCCGCCAGTGAAGTCCTCAAAGCCCTCTGTGGTGGATCCCCCCGACAGGGCCTCGTAGCAGCCATTCACCCTGGCCAAGCCGCAGGAGGGGCACAGGTAAGCAGGCCTCGTATCGCATCACAGCTACTGGCTGACCATCACCAGCGATTAGGGTCGTTTTTGTGAAACCAAAGCACATAAGTAGCGACTTTCCTTAATTATCCGACTCCAAAAGAAGTTAATCATAATAGTTTGTAGCTGACAGGAAGCACTCTTCCTTTTTAAAGTTATGTAACTTCTTATTGTCACCGATCATTATCTCAGTCAGATGCAGGTTACCTGCTAGGGAGCTATTAGCAATATTAGCCATAAGCAGAAACCAGAACAGGCTTCCTCACCAGTACACTGCATGCTGTCAGTGTTGTTACTGCTTACACTGGAAGGCAAATTACCTGTTGGGGTTTACTAGCAACATTAGCAGTAGTAGTCTTAGCATAAGTTCTGCTTTGTTAGCAAGCATAAAGCGATACTCTAATATGCTGAGATCTCTCAGCTCAGCATTCTTAGCATTAAACTTGGACACAAAACTTCAGGAAGCCCTAGAGAAAAAATCCATTTCTGGAAGAAAAAAATGAGGACTTTACTCACAGTGATAATAACACCCCGTCAAAGACAGGAAGATGAGACGGCTCTTGTTTAGATTATGTGCAGAGGGCGGTGTCAACCTTCCCATTTTTTCCCCCTAATCTTAGGCAGCACTGAGTAGGCATTGTGTTTGGCGTGTGTGTGTTTAATTTTCTAGTAATTGTCTTATAAATCAATGAATTGCAAATTCTGGTTTCTGCATAGAGTTTTAAGATACATGAGATACAAGCTGAAGGTAACACTGAAACGGTATCCGGCTGCATGTTCACACCTGGCGTATAAAAAAATCATTCTGCGTTGTCGTTTAATAGGGCCATTTGAGGCCTACTCACTTGGCGTAGGCCTTCTCCATCAGGGCGCTCCAGAATTCAGATCCCTCAGCTGAGTGGACGAACAGCAGCTCCCCGTTTCTGGTGGGCAGCCGGTCATCGATCACCACGTCCACCCACTCGCCGAACTGCCAAAACTGTGGCAACACAATGGAGGGAACGATTCCCAGGGACATGTTTCTCATTTATCCTGCATTGCCACTTTATTGTTATGGGTAAAATATTAACCTGTGTTACTAGTAATAATGCAATTGTAATAAACAATTTTTAAAAATGTATTTACTTTTATGTTCAGTAAAATTTGGAGTAGACTAGGATGAAATTATTTACTGAAATAGACAAAAATGTTTTATAATAATGTATCATTTTTTAATATTTAAGAAGCTAGGCTTACAACACTTACGAAAGCGTTAATTATGATGAGTTAATAATATGGGAACATACAAAAGTCGACAGAAGCACTGAAATATAATGTTTTATCATGCTTTTGAAAAACCCTCGTGGCAGGCAAATATTACACTAATGAGCGAAACATCTGCTAGAACGCCCGTTATCTGGACTGACAGACTTCTTGGCCCTCTATTTCAGGCTAACATCTCAAACAACATGTTTCCTTCCACCCTTTTACCAGGAAACCATGACACTTTTCAAAAAATTGCTACCTTTCAAATCACAATAAATGTGACATTCTGCTTTTCATAAATCAACTGCAATGTTAGGTTATTAGTAGCATGATTAGGGGTAGAGAATAACAACAGGATGTGTTTCGCAACTGGATGCGTATTTATTCTTTGTGTATATTACTGAATAGGTACATCGTATTTAAATGGCCCTTTTGCACTAGCTTTTTTGTTACATTATTTAGAATAAGCTAATCTCAAGTTATCACTTGAGCTGGGTCTGC
>JAODKC010000045.1:17157205-17177764 GCA_026777985.1 Mormyrops attenuatus
CAAAACTCACAAACATAAAACAAGACACAGGCAGGATAAACCAAAAGAGGAGCACAAGGACAAACCATGAAAGATAAAGAAAAACCAAAAATAAACAACCAGTGAGGCAGGCCAAATGCCAACCTTAAACCCATGACTGGAGGAGAGACAGCCTTGGTGCTGCACACTCAACCCACTGAGCAATGCGGCAGCCCAGGGAGCAAGGAAAACACACTAGGGACTACTATAATGACAGAGGGAACAGGATGGCCAACGACACCTGCTGGCCAAATGGGGAGGAGACATAAAGGGCAGGGTCAGACAGTACACACCCTGACATTAGCATGTTTTTGGACTGTGGGGGGAAACCCCACGACGACATGGGGAGAAAATGCAAACTCCACACACATGGAACTCTGGCGGAGACTCGAACCATGGTTACGTGAGTGTGAGACAACAGTGCTAACCACTGCACCACTGTGCCAATCCAGAAAGGTTTTATAAAGTTCATTATTAAAGATATTAAATGGGACTAAACTTGGGCTCACTTGTCTGAAACACAGAAGCCGTACACTGACACAATTACTCCATGTTGAGAACTTTTGTATCTATCACACAAGATGCACGCCAGCCTTGCCCCCCTACTGCCTGAAATAGGCCCCAGGCTCCTCCACAACTCAGGTGGTTGGAAGGTGGACAGTTCCTGACCCATCGCCATAGTACCACATATAATCTAGGAAGCTTCTTTGCAGGAATTAGAATAAAACAGTGAGGAAATTGGGTAGTTTTCACATATCTCATCTTGCTCTCCATGAGACACATAGACAGGGGGTGTAAGTGGGTGAATGAAGCACACAATGTATAAAAGAAAAGAAGAGAATGAAAGTACTGACAAAACAGCCGGTGCCAGTGGCAAGGGGTTAAAAACCCGTCACTGAGGCTGAGGATGTGAAGTGTATCTGCCCCACCTCTGCCACCCTCCCCTCTACCTGTGTGCAGGCTTATCTGGCTCCTTATAAGCCAGCACAGCTACTGCCCGCACTGCACACACACCTCACTGTACTCTATTGACCCTTGCAGCAGCTCACGCAGCGGATTGCGCAATGTCGAACGTCGCAGCTTACTTGGCTCAGAAGAAGGCCTGGGCCGAGGGTGAGGGCAGCAATGACAGGGCCATTCCCTTCAACAAACAGGACTTCCGGGCTTTGCAGCAGCAGTGCCTACAGAGCCGGAGCCTGTTCTACGACGACAGCTTCCACGCCGAGCCGGCCTCGCTCGGCTATAACGAACTGGGCCGCTACTCGCCCAAGACCAGGGGAGTGGAGTGGAAGAGACCCACGGTAAGGTGGAGGACACGATTCTGATGACATTGGGAGTGAAATTACATTAGAATTACATAATTAAAATCAAAAGAAATGATTTGTTTAAAAAGTGGAAAACCATGAAAAAGATTAAGTGCATTTTAAAGTTAAACTCTTTCAACTGGCCTGACCTTAGCTCAACTATCCAGATTCACTTCTAAGAAACAGCATTTATCAAGCACAAACTATAAGCTGTCTTACCATAACGTGGTCATGCTTACCTGATGTTTTAAGTGCTGTCATGGACCACATTGAACAGAGGAACAGAAATATCTAGAATGACATTTGTCAAGTAAATTACATGATATATCACTTCCTTCAGTAAACTGCGTTTGTGTAAGCAGTTTACTCGGTTTACTCTATATAACAAACACTGCGATCAAATTAACAGCCTGTTTGTGTGTCATTTCTGCAGGAGCTTTGTGCAAATCCTCAGTTCATTGTTGACGGAGCGAATCGGACCGATATCTGTCAGGGAGCCCTGGGTGAGTGTGTCTGACGGCTGCAGGAAAGAGTGATGAGCTGATAAAGAGACGAGGCCGGATATGGAGAGGCCAGTGGTGCCTGGGTGAAATCTATCACAGCCTAGACACTGTGCTACAAACGGGGCATGCGAACATACAAAACAAACAAATGCCACTAAGTCAATGGAAACTGTAAAAATTCTATCAAATAGGTGGTAATACTTTACTTCAGGGAGCACAAGTAACTTTACTCAGTTACTATTCAAGTACAAATCATGAACAAATATAGTAACTGCAAGAAATACATGAATCGTCATGATTGATTAATGATGAATAAACATGGTATCAGTACATATCTCACACTTAGTTACTGGTTAATTAATGCATTAACTAAGAGTGTACTACTACATTATACACTAAGTGTTACCAGATATTCTTCAATTAATGATAAACTTCAAGCTGTTTGTTCTTATAGCTGTTTAATAGAGCTTCTGAAAACCAATTTGTTTACATTTTTCTTCTATTTAGTTTCTGATAAAACCCGATTGGTGTGTCTCTTAATCTTGCCTTATAGGCGTAATATTCACTACTTAAATGGTGTGTGCACGTTGTAGACATACAAGCTGACGGGGCCACCCAACACAGCACGCACCTATGTTTGTATTGCATTGTGTGTAAATAAAGAATTCTTTTTCTTTCTTGCAACATCATTCCATAATGAGCAAGAAACAAACACATTGTTCTTTCATTTATGGATTATTGATAATTGTAAACAATATATCAGGCTTCAGTGCCAGCCTTACACTTCACATCACAGCTGCTTATTATCTAGAGAGAATTACTACTCAGTTTAGTCGTTCATTTCTAACTGTATTTAAAGTTTTTACAGTTAATGCTTAATTTGAGCATAAAAGTGCTAATTTAATGTTTTTGGCAACTTTACTTGAAGCTGTCGTCTATAATGCATTATAGATACTTTACAATAGTCGGTATTAGAATTAATAAAACATTACAGCATCTTCTGACAGTCATAAGGCATTGCAGTGTTGATTATAACACTTCGTAAGCTTCAATGAAGGTCTCACCTATAATGCACAATAAATACCTTCATAGTTCATTACAATAGCTAGTATAAGTATTAAGGAAGCTTTGTGCTGCATCATGAAGGTATCAATAGATGAGAGCTTCATAAAACATTTTTAATAAATAATAAACATGGCTATAATGTGTTATGTTTATAATGCTTTATGAATACATTATATGCTATGAATGCGTTCATAGATTCTTATAAACATGGGATTCATAGAAAGTGTAACTATGTTTTTTATTTTTTACTAATTTTACCTGTACTCGATCATTGTAGAACTCATATTAAATGACTTTGAGCCATTTATATTACATTTCATTACACTCCAGTGCACATGAAATTCATTCCAGTTTGCTCATTAATCTGAAAATAAAGATGATAGTATGTCTCTCATGCTTTCCAGGGTGTTTCTGACATTGACTGGGTGTGGTAATTGCTCTCACCATGGGTGATTTAAGACTTCTCAATCTAATATTTGCTGCCGATATTATCTTTTCTTTGCATAAATAAAGCCTTCCCTTTGGAAAACAATGAGTCATCTTACAGTGAGAGCCAAGAGTTTGGCCCTGAATTCTCAATATCCTGTTCTTTTTGAAATAGATTACTAACTTTCATAATGCTTAATGAGAAGTCTCATCACTACTACTATTTTCTGTTAGTCAGTTTTGAAAAATCAATGATCAGGTGTATCAAACACTTTTTTTTGGAAGTTCACAGTGCACAGGATTATTAGGTCACTCCTGAAGATTATTTTGAGGAAAAATTATTTATACAATATTTACCATATTTATAGAATTGTAATAATGAAATCAAAAGGCATTTTCGATCTTGAAATTTAGAGAGAAAATGAAAAAAGAAAAACACTTTGTCCCATTGTACAATTATTAAGCACAACAAATAGATTTTCTCCCTTCACTCTGAACAGTATTTTACAGAATAATAATAAACTACAGGCTGTGCTGTACAGCCCGATTTTAAGTTCGATGTCCCGCGCAGCCACTTTCTTCTCAATATCCATCAGGAGCCTGTTTCCCATCGCAGCAGTTTTTGGTGTGATCATGTCCGATATTAGCTCAGGGACAGCCTCTGAGAAGTGTACTGCTCACCATATCTTGGTAAATCTCACGCTACATTAAGCCCCGATGCGCTTTAAATCAGGCAGTGGAGGGGGCTAACTCATAATTCTTTCATCCTCTTTGGCTGTTGGCCACAAAATGTTTGATCGTATTGTGATCACACTTTAAACGTATGACAGTCTTGATTGTTCTGCATTCCTCTGACAGACGTTTTACATTTTTGTCTGTTCCCTCTCTGTAAGGTCCCCTTTTTGGAGTACTAACAATTTCCTTAATGATTCTACATGTGTTCCCGCAGTTTCCTGTTTTATTGCAAACAGAAAGCAAAACCAAATAATGGGCTGAATAAACATTGGTCTGAACAGAAGACATGAATACGACATACACATTTAGCTAATCATTCTGCGTGATCTGCAGATATTAATCTCCTTTTATAGATTTTACTAGAGATTAATCTATAAAGTGTTGCTAGGCGCATTGCTAAGGCTGTTTTGGGGCGGGGGCTTTAACCTTCCTAAAATGTTCTTTAGCCCTCCCCCCAAAGAAATGTATAGTAATTAAATTCTGTATTGTCATTCATTATCATTAAATCACCCCACCCCCATAAAGGCTTAGCCCTCCATTTCATAATTCAATTCATTTATATATAGAGCCTTTCACAAGTCACCCCAACACACTTTACATGGGTGTTGTGATACATTAGATCATCATTGAGACAGAATAATACAAAAACATGGAAAAAGAAAAAAAGAAAGAAAGAAAGATGACAGCAGGGGAGAGGAATGAAAAACTCCCAATCTGGCAGAAAAACCAGAAACCTCTGGGGGGGGCCAAGGTCAACAAATCTCATAGTTCTGATAGAACCCTTTCTAAGAGTTAGTACAATACGCGTGCCAGCTTTGTATTCAATTGTAAAAATGAATCAGAATTGTATGCTTGGCTGAAGGTTTTCTCTCAATAACCAACTGAATAAGAGCAATTTAAAATATATACATTTAAAGTAACAGCATATAGTGAGCAGAGTATTTTCCGGGAACTCCCTGCCTTTCTGCGATGATGGACTGAATGAAGTGTTTTACCTTCAGCTGACACTGATCTTTTTCCTTCGGTGTTTTTTATCCTGGTTTGCACAATGTTTTCCTTTCTTTCAAGTTCATGGCACAAGCTTGTTTAAACACATTTTCAGCGTTTAAATTATGAAGCCCAAACATCTCCCTCTTGGACACGTCTTTCTGGTCGTCGCTGAGTAAATACATTGTTGAAGTTACTTAGTAACACGGATTTGGTGGCATACCTCCTTATTTGGAGCTGGTGTGCTTTCTAAAGACCTCTCTCCCAGCACTATGATGTTTCTTCTGGGTGTCATGTTTGGTTGAGTGAGTAACGTTATTAACTGTCTGTTTTTTCTCTCTGAAAGTAAGCAAACGATGGACTCACGCACACTAGTGCCCTTGCTAATGCTCCGACTTCCCAGGGGCGTCCTAGACATGCTAATCTCCCCTTAGTCTTAGCTGCTTTGGTCAATTAATTAATTATATCTTTAAAATACAGTTCAAATACTACAGTGAATATACTGCAGTGGTTCTTACACTTTTCTGAGTTGGTATGTGGTATAAAAACACTAAGCTCTCTGAGTATTACTATTATGACCTATGTTTGAATAGATATACCTCCACATATCACTAGAGGAAGTTTGCGAACCACAAATAATTTCAGAACCACTGCTATAGGCAAGATGGACTTCACCGATCCCAGCTGGTTTTAACAACCTCATATACAGTAGAACTCACATAGAAAATGTGTATCCATTTTTCAACTGCATTTGGAACCAGAGAACAGAAACATGTCAAAGGTGCAGTGTGTCTCATCATTGTTCCTCCCTAATTAACTCACACTTTATCTACACAATCAGTTGTTCTTTCAAAGAGCCTCTTTGCATGTTTATTCTCTTATCTGTAACTCATTCTGCAGGGGACTGCTGGCTGTTGGCAGCCATCGCGTCCTTGACCTTGAACCAAGACATCCTGGCGCGCGTGGTTCCGCCGGGACAGAGTTTCCAGGAGAACTATGCTGGCATTTTTCACTTCCAGGTGAGCGGGCATACAGTAACAGGCACTGGCAGACTGGGCACACACTGGGCAGTATGTGACTCAGTGGGTTAGACCTGTGTCCCTGTGATCAGAAGGTTGCCAGTTCAAATCCCACTCGCATGGGCAAGGCCCAAACCCTCCCCTCTGACCCTGCACTCGGAACCCAAGCTTTGCTCTCAACTGTATGTGTGAGTGTTTATGTCTCACAGGAGATAAAGATGGGATACGCAAAAAGTATTATTTTAAAGTAACTGTACTTGTGCAAATGACATATAAAGCATATTGCCATTTAAAATGAATACAGCTGATAGTTTGCCCTGGTAACAGATCTTTGGCTGCCTTTTGCAGTTTTGGCAGTATGGCGAGTGGGTGGACGTGGTGATCGATGACCGGCTGCCCACCAGAGAGGGGAAGTTACTGTTCGTCCACTCAGCTGAGGGATCTGAGTTCTGGAGCGCGCTGCTGGAGAAGGCCTACGCCAAGTGAGTGACATGCTGAATTTACCTGTCAGGAATCGCAGTCCCTTCCAACTCCGGAAAGAAACCATTATGATTTAAAAATACAGAAGCACTAGAGAAACTCCTGTCACGGCACTCTT
The DNA here is from genome assembly GCA_026777985.1 of Mormyrops attenuatus. Lineage (NCBI taxonomy): Eukaryota > Metazoa > Chordata > Actinopteri > Osteoglossiformes > Mormyridae > Mormyrops > Mormyrops attenuatus. The sequence goes on from JAODKC010000045.1 coordinate 17,163,861, forward strand.
ACAAATACCTCTTTAATTTACCAGAATAATTATTTCCAATAAGTCAGGCATAGTTACCAGTCTTTTTAATAAGGATAATCTTCTTCCATCTTCCAGCAACATATCTAGTGTGGGATTGTGGGGGACCTGGATCTCAGGCAGTGTAGGGCAGCAGGCTGTGGGCGGGGGGGGGGGGGGGAAACCCTGGATGGGATGCCAGTCCATTACAGTGCACAGGGCACAGGGAGGTATTTGTAAGTTTTTAAGAGATTTTTTTCACCTTATTTGTACAGACTGCAATTTCACAGTAAAGTCTGACAAAGTTCTGACATGATTTATCTTAGTTTCATTTTTTCACATCACAAAAACCTGCCATTTTAACAGGGGTGTGTAGACTTTTTATATCCACTGTAGACACAAAGACAGTCATATGTCAGGTGGTGATTTAGACATGCTGTGTTTCTGGACCATGCGAGGAACCAGAAGTACCCAGAGCAAACCTGTATGGCACAGGGAAAACATGACAACTCACCCGCAGTAACGGTGGGCGTCAAAGCCCCCTGCTGCCTCCTCAGTGCCTCCCGCTGCCTCCGCAGTGCCTCCTGCTGCTGTCCAAACGTACTGCCTGCAAAGAAAAATGTATCTTTGAGAGGAAAAAGCAGCATGAATCAGGCAGCCAGGCATCTCCATCCCTAATTAGCCTCCAGGTCCAATGGTTCATATCCTGATGACCTCATTCTCCTACAGGCTGAATGGCTGTTATGAGGCTTTGAGTGGAGGGTCTACCACTGAGGGCTTTGAGGATTTCACCGGTGGCATTTCAGAGATGTATGAGCTGGACAAAGCTCCACCTTACCTCTTCAAGGTCATCCAGAAGGCTCTGAGACTAGGCTCACTGCTGGGATGTTCTATTGATGTAAGTCAGCAAACTGATGCTATAATACAACGATTATGAGAATCATATAAAAGGTGTTTTTATACTTATGATTTCAAGGAAGACCTTTTCCACAACTTCAGATGGTCCAGTCTGTCACCTGCTCTTCATACATAGTTATTTAGTTTTAGTCTTGGGGTCCTTTCATAGGTTGGAAACTGTTAATTAAGTTTCATTAGGCCGTTATAAAGTAATAGTGTGGGTGGTATGTAATGTCAGTTATAAGCTAAGCAACCTTTAAATGTGTATTTTGTACATTTATATGCATTAAAGGCACAATTTACTAGATCCTTGACACTTGTAGCATTTATACCAACACAGCAAAAGTGAAATGATTCTGAAACATGAGGATTAAAGTGTAACTGGTCCACAGCTCAGCTGTTCCTAATTAAATGTTTAACCAAAACCAAAAACCAGCATAAACAGGCCTGTCTCAGCAGGACAGTAAGATCGCTACTTATCAAGATGCCAAGTCTTACTGAAGTTTTATTCTGCAATTGCAACACGCTCAGCCACTGCTCTGATGCTGGTCTCCGGCAGTATGGGCACGGAACAGGGCCTGGACTTTGAAAGAAACGCACGTGTCTTGATGAATATGTATGGTGTGCCGTGCAGATCACCAGCAGCAGCGAAACCGAGGCCATCACCCGTCAGCAGCTGGTGAAAGGTCACGCTTATTCAGTCACCGCGGCAGAGGAGGTAAGACAAGCCGTCGGCATTGGCAGGACGTGGCCCAAAGTGCTCCTCCTGGTCACACGAACGTAGTTCAGATTAGGGAAGAGAGTGACACTGTCCTGCTAACGATGACTCGGCATTGATGCTATGATTACTCGTGACTGTGAGATGCTGGATGATGGTCTCTCCATAGCCATCAGTGATTTTAAAAAGTGAAGTGAGAGTGAGCTGGATTAGCAGAAGTTGTTTTCTGTGCACTCACAGACTGGGAAGTGGAATGAGGAATGTGTTGAGAAACACTGCTCTGATGTAAACAGCAGCTTTTCTTGTGTCTCAGGTCCGCTATTACGGAAGGCCCGTGCAGCTGGTGCGGATCAGAAACCCCTGGGGCCAGGTGGAGTGGACCGGACCCTGGAGTGATAAGTGAGTGCCGAGTAAGAAACGCTGGAGACGCGAGTCTGCACGTGGCGGCCAGGGATGACACAATCACGCGTCATTTCCTTCTGCAGTTCGAGGGAATGGGACGGTGTCCGTCGGGAGGAGAAGGAAATGCTGGACAATCAAGCTGAGGATGGAGAGTTCTGGTGAGCAGCTGGCCATCTGTGTTCAGGTTTATGGTCTGGAGGTGTCTTATTAATGTGTATGGCCCAGTGGGACCTGTCATCTATAGCAGGGCAACCATGCATTTTTCATTTGATGGTGGCAGTTTCATGATTTCATATATAACACTTTTTTGTTTCTTCATAAACATGCTCACTCAGCTAATGAGAGGGCTGCTGTTGTGACCCAAACACCAAATGCTCACTGCTACAGTAACCCCTTCACGTTCACCAAAGGGACCGTTGCAGTTTTGGTTATTCTCGAATTGGCCGTGAACAAAAAATACTGAAAATGATTCGAATCACATAAAATAATATATTAGTGACACATAATATTTGTTATTGTAAGTGCACACTATACCTTTAATGTTAAAAGTCTTGGCGTGAGTATGTCCCGGCCATCAGTCTCACTCACGTGTTAGCTGCCTTTGTTACCGTGGCATCCTGCATTTCTCACGGTGACTTTTCAGTGGCATTAATTTTACATTTCCAATAATCCAAAACGTAGTGCTCCCAGTGCGTGCAGTAGTAACATTGTACATACAAGGACATCATTTAGATGGTTTGTGTATTATATAAAAAGGTCTAGATAGGAAATAACAAAACTGTTTTGTCACCTGACTTACCCCTTATCTGCTGACGGCTTCTTCATCCAATCAGGATGGCCTACTCAGACTTCATAAGGCAGTTCTCCAAGCTGGAGATCTGTAACCTGACACCCGACACACTGACCAGTGACACGGTGGCTCGCTGGAACCACTACCAATTTGACGGCACTTGGGTCATGGGTGCCACTGCTGGAGGTTGCAGGAATTACACAGGTACATGGCAGACCATGCTGGGGATGCAGTGCTCAGAGAGTCTGCGGACACTCGCTTAATTCTGTAAAAACTGGGACACTAAACACAAACGTCTGCCGCTTTGTTCTTGCAAAGGTGTTACTAAAAAGCCCCCAATGCGACTGCTTGTGCATGAACTTTTTAACTGAACAGCTCTTTTAGAACTATAATTTGGGTTTCAATTTATTACTACTTGAAATGAATGTTTTACTTAAAACTACCGATTGTTCCTAATGTGATACATTTTTTAAACAAATGAATTAAGTAATGATCTCATCTGTCATAAAACCAATAAATTTGCTATATTTTTTCTGAGTTAAGACTTTCTATGAGCTCTGTTGCTTTGAAACCTGAAGATGCCACTGGGGACGTGCCAGGATCATGAATATGTCTTAGTGAATCGCAGTGCCATGTACAGAGTTTAAGGGGCATGGCTTAGGGTTCATTTTGCCAAACCGGGGGTCGCTCTTGATAAATTTTGCATGTAGAACCACCAAGACGCACTTTCAATTGTTTGGGCAAAGCAGGCAAGTGCTCATTCGCCTCGCCTCGCCACACACGCCTGGGAAATTCTGTAGGGTAATTACATCTCTCATGTGTCTTTTTCACCTGTCTAGCCACCTTCTGCTCCAACCCCCAGTTCACAATCAAGCTGGAGGAGGTGGACGACGACCCCCACGATGGCATTGATGGATGCACCTTCCTCATCGGCCTCATGCAGAAGGATGGCCGCAGGGAGAAACGCTTTGGCCGGGACCTCAACACCATCGGTTTCGCCATTTACGAGGTGCAAAACCCCACAGGTTACACCTTGTTGATTTCTTAATAAATTGTTAGTTGCTTACAGCTTGTTTTGCTTATTTTTTATCAGGTTCCAGATGAGGTACTTTTTCTCCACCAGATTAAACTCTTATCTTAATGCAGTGATGTCACAGAGGTATCATGTGAAGCCCCAAACAGGTCATGGAATTAAACCATGGTTGATACGTTCCTCCTTATTTTACAATGATCACGAAAATTTGGGAATTAGCCATCAGAAAAATACTTAAATGACACGTTCGTTTTTATGCCAAAACAGTTTTATACATTTACTAAGGATGAATTTCTATGATGTCAAAGCAAACAGCCCCCAGGGTTAGGGTTAGGGCTTGTTGACTCACAGGCCGTGTGCTTGGTGCCGGCCGCAGTACTTGGGCCGCACCAACATCCACCTGGGCCCCGACGTGCTCCTGAGGCAGCGTGCCGTGGCCATGAGCAGCACCTTCATCAACACGCGCGAGGTCTGCAGCCGCTTCAAGCTACCGCCTGGCCACTACATCGTGGTCCCCTCTACCTTTGAGCCACACAAGAAGGGAGCCTTTATCCTCCGCTTCTTGTCGGAGAAGCACGCTGCCACCAGGTGGGTACTGTGTCACCTGCACGTTTAATCTTCGAAGTTAAGGACCTTGATCAAGTGCCCAACAGTGATACGATTGAATCCCGTGGCTGGTTTGGTAAACTGGCAATATTTTCTGGACACGGGAAACCAAGGGCATAGATTTGGGTATGGATGACAGAGACATGTCCCTACCAGTATTATGGGAGTACCGTGTGTGTGTGGGGGGGCGGGGGGGGTTTCAAGGCTGATTTGGTCCCTACCAACGTTTAAACCAAACCTACACCCCCCCTTTACACACCACCACATTAAATTACAAAAAGATGTTAAATAAAAATCATAAATCATCATAATAAAATTATTCCTAAGCAGAACTGTTGAGTATTCAGTACTAACTACTATCAGTCTGCCCACATTCTACATGCTTGAGCAAAGTCACTGGATATTATATATTATATTATATTCATAAGAATCATTATAATTTGTAACCATATGTGTTTATGTTCCACAGTCCTATGGAAGAAGATGTTCAATCAGAAGTACAGGAGGTATATGATTAAAAAAATTATGCCCTATTGTAAACAAGTATGTTTACAAATCATATATAGAATCGTTACAAAAAATCTGTATTTAAATACCTAAATATTACTACTTCTAATAATAAAATTGAAAATAATGAAAGTGGTACATATTTTTTTCAGGATGATATTTCTGAACATGATGTGGATCCCCATTTCAAACACCTGTTCTTGCAGATTTCTGGGCCAGTAAGTTCACTGATTTGAGTCAGTCCTGTACTAAATTGTATTGTATGTTAAATAATTCATAAATATATTTTTAAAAATCTAAGCTTTTCAATTTTCCTCTTAACAGGATGCTGAGGTGTCTCCGTTTGAGCTTGTGCAAATTCTAAACAGCATAGTGTCTAAGAGTAAGCTGCTTTCCTTACACTTGATAACCGGTCATCACAATACAGACCTATGCTGTAACATTTCACCATCACTTTATAGGATCTGATATCAAGACAGATGGATTTAGTCTCGACACCTGCCGGAACATCGTCAGCCTTTTTGACGTATCCTTTTCCAAGAGGAATCGTGGGAACTCTGTTATGGTTTAACGCAATCAGCCAAAGTCAAATTAAATTGGTACTTGGGAAAGTGAACTGAGACCGAGCGAAGGTGCCCTTGACGCCAGACAGAAAAGCGGAAACTCCAAGCTGGGCCTGCTTGAGTTCCATGCTCTATGGATGAAGATGCAGAAATACCTGGTAAGTTTACAGAGAGGCATTATGTTGGACATTATATATTCAGCTCTACCACCATCAGCAGCACCTAGTTAGGTTATGCTTAACGGGGTTCCATGAGAGAAACACTTTTTTTCTGATGAACTGCAGGAAATCTTCAAGACATATGACACTGACAATTCTGGTACCATGAGCTCCCATGAGATGCGAGGCGCTCTAGCAGCTGCAGGTTCGCTCCTCCAGTGTTATACAATGTAGCTGTACCACGGTATTTATGATCCTGAATCACTGTCTCTCTACAAAATCTTTATACAACAAAATATGCTACAATTTCAGTTTTGGGACACAACTGAAAACAGGCTTTTTAATGTTTGGGTTCTGTTAGCCCAGAAATTAGCATTCTATTAGGGTATTAGGATTTTAACCCAACCTGCGACTTGATGCATGGTCTGACTTCTTAGGGTTCCAGGTGAACAGCACTATTCTGCAGGTCATCGTGTCACGCTATGCTGACACAGAGTACGGCATCGACTTTGACTGCTTTGTGGCCTGCCTGATCCGCCTGGAGATGCTCTTCAGTGAGTCTGCCTATTCTATCTACCCACCATGTAGTACAAAACCAGATTTCTCAACCAGTGGTCCACAGGGTAGGCGGCAGGCAGGGAAACGCTATTCCTTCCATAATGGGCTGCCGCACTTGAAACTAATGTGATTGCAGCCTGTGTAAAATTTGTGAAATATACCAATGAGTCATTTAAATTTATGGGAAATGAACAGAGGCGAACTGGGCGACCAACATGATGAATGACGAACAGCCAAGTCTTGTAACTGGAAAGGCTGAGAAGACCTGGTACTAAATACATGAGTCATTTCTATATTAAGTGTGATATACATAGTATTTTTTGTACTCCAACATCAGTGCCTGACCTCACAAATGCTCTTCTGGATGAATTGGAAAAAATTCCCACAGACACACTCCAAAATCTTGAGGAAAGTCTTCCCAGAAGAGTGGTAGCTGTTTTAGCTGCAAAGGGAGGACTAACTCCATATTGATGCCTATGGGTTTATAATAGGATGTAATAAAAGTTCCTGTAGGTGTAACGGCCAGGTGTCCCAGTACTTTGCACATACAGTGAATTTTGCATCATTGAAGTTTCCATCAGATTTTTTATGTACTTTTAAGCACACTGTAGATGTCGAGGGCAAACAAATAACTATAGTAAAACGAATAGCTAAAACTGCTGTAATGAGCTAAGCTGGAATGTTAGTTACATGCATGTTCAGGTTAACAAAAGGGACATCTTAAATGCTAGCGGTGATTCCAAATTAAAAATAACACAACTGAAAATAAAGGAAGTTAAAAGTCATTAAAAAAAGTCATTAAAAAAAACACACAGCAAAGGTTCATCACTATGTTGACTTAAACCACAAAATAATTAACCACATGTGGAAACAGTATAAAAACTCCTTGACACTATTGTGATTGACTGGATGCTGCACCATACAGAGGAGTGTATGTATGTTCTAGTGAAGTAATGTTGTAGCATAACTGAAGGTAGCATAGTGAGTATGGAGTTTGCATGAGCTTCCCGTGTTGTAGTGGTTACCTCCTGATGATAATGTTTTTTTTACCCAAAACAGATATGTTTAAAACCCTTGATAAAATGAACAGTGGGAAGATCGAGCTGGACATCTCCCAGGTATGCAGTCAGTTTTCCCTTTTTAAGTGTATTTCTGTGTGTGACAATCTAAATAAGTTTACAGCAATTACCTTCTAATTAACTGATAAATGACATTCATCAACATTCATGTATTTAACCTGATTGCCTTCGGTAACCCAATGATTCAAACATGTATATTAAACATGCTACGAGTATTTTACATTATACCGTGAGTCTGTCTGTCTGTGTGCGTGTGTGTGTATATTCTCCCATGTTTTTGCAGATGTTAATACTTGTTTAATATGTTTGCAGTGGCTCTGCCTGGCACTTCATTAAAATCAAATGCATCCCAAACATCTTGAAAATGTTAAATTCATAATTGCCTGCAAAAACTACAAGACTTCAGAAAAGAGATGAAGATGTGTTCTGTGCATCGTCACGTTGCCTAGAAGCAGTCAGTTTATTGCTGTCCACAAAAAATGCCTGGATAAAGAATATTTGCAATGAATCATATCATTAATCATCACTGATATAATGACTTGAGATGTCAGTTGTTTTTTTTTTTTTTTTTTAAGTAGTATATTCACAACTGGATATGCATGTGACTGATGAATTTCACTAACTGAAATTAAACAATCTAGTAAAATGAAAGTTAATCAATCTGAGTGGCCTATTTATTTTTCCTGACATTAGAAATTTTGTGATGTGTAAAATCCTTATTCATTATTGTATCTATTAAGAGAGATGGTGGTTTAATTAGTTGCCGAGTCAATATTACTCCGATTTCATGCATATTACTGGAATTTCATTCTGATTGGAAAATCAATTATGGTCTATTTTAGCTTGGTGCCCTGTGTTGTCTGGGACAGACACAACCCTGACCATCATAAGCGGTTATACGACGTATTCATTTGAATTTTGGAAGTCTTATGTAGGCTACTACTGATCATCCAACACATTTTATCGTGCCCAAGAGCTGGTGTAACTGAGTCCAACTTGGTTGCATAGGTTTGGTGCAAAAGTTCCCAATGATCCAAGGCTTCGAAAGTATGGGAGTACTTCAGATTATTTCAGAACAAAAAAGTTGTTTGTACAGAGTGCAAAGTTACAATGACTTCCCCACAGAAGCACTAGTGCGTTATAAACTGCTAGGGACAGTGTATGCGTGTGGTCCCATGCGTGCAGGACGGCCGGTTCCTGACTCCAGTCCAGGCCTTCCTGCTCTCCTGCACCTCTTCACCAGCCCGTGTGACTGTCTCGACCCCAATGATGTCAGAATTGGGCGACGGTATATAGCCACTCGAGGAGCCCAGTGTTGGGAGCTTCGAATTTCGAGGCTCAGCCTTGTTCCTGCTTTTGCCCTTGCAGTGTGTTTCTCCTGGTGGTTTCAGTATCGGTTTTCATCCATCATTCGGGTTATGAGCTTGGTCTGCCCCTTTTGTTGGTTTGGTTAACCCTCTGTGGTAGGTGTTCACTGGCCTATGTATTTAATTTCACCGGTTTCAGGGGTGTGGCTGCCATTTTTATTTTTCTTGTTGGTTGTGGGGGGGTTTTCTTTGCTGTTTATGGGTAGGAAGTTAAGGTAGAGAACTGTCCTTTCTTCCGAGTTCCCGCGTAGGCAGTTGTGTATTTGAATGAGCAAAAGACTGATGTCCTGTCTGAAGCTGCCATTTTCGCTGATGAATTTGTGCTAACCCACAAAACAATGTTCAGTGGCTCTTCTTCGTGTAGCGATGCGTTCTTGTGCCCGGTGAAATCTAGTCCACCGCCCCGGACTCGCTCATTCACTGGTGCCCCTTTTGAATTTCGCAACTGCTTTTACTGTCATGATGGTCATTTAACTGCTGCATGCCCAGTACTGCAACGAAAAGGAGCGAGACAGCAGACTGCAGCTGAGAAAGTTAATGCAGCACATATCATTTCGGTTCCTCAGCAAGCCATTGAGCCTGCATTCAAATCATTTGTTTGTTCAGGTTGTGTGTCCTTAGGTGTTGGCAAGGTGAAACACCCAGTTAAGGTTTGGAAAGACACCGGTTCTGCTCAGTCCTTTGTTTTAGAAAGTGTACTTCCCCTCTCAGAAGCTACCTATGCAGCTAGTGATGTTTTAATTCAAGGCATTGAGCGGACTGTAATCCGTGTGCCTTTAAATCATGTGTATCTGGAAACTGAAGGATTCTCAGGCCTTGTAAAGGTGGCGCTGCAAGCAGGGTATGCACGAACACCTTAAGAGGGAACACACTGGAGCTATTCTGGAAGATGGACTGTCAGAAAAGGAAAAACCACAGTAAGTTAAAAATCCGACTTCACCTCGGCATAGTTGAATAAGGAAAGGCGGTTCATGTAACCAACAAAGCGTGATTATCAAAGGCTGTTGTTCCTTCTTCCAAGAAGGAATCCTGCATATGTATAAGGTGGTAAAACGGGGTGATTTAGAAATCCTAGAATGTTACCTAAATGGCCCTAAGTTGACATACACCGGCTCACGTTGAAGCCGCATCACAGGACCTCAGTGTAAGGTAGCCAGAGCCCAGCCCATCAGCATATTAAAAAGCCCAGCAAATCATTAAAAGTGTTACTGCTCCAATCACACAGGGCCCCCCCCCAGGGATCAGTTTTAGGCCAAACCTTCTTGACTTATATGCTCCCATTAGGTCAAATCAAATGTTGCTATGGCCTCAGCTTCCATTGCTATGCTAATAACTCATATAACTATGCAAGTGCTGATACAGCTACATCCATGACAGCCTCTGCAAAAATCAAACACTGAATGACTTGCAACTTTTTACAACTTAACTCTGATAAAACTGAAATTCTGGCTGGTACTAAAATCACTCCTCTCTACTTTGCCAGAGATACAAATTAATGCTAATGGAGTCCTAATAGAACCAGTCCGTAACTTGGGCATAATTTTCCATCAGTTCCTCACCTTTCAGTCACATTTTAGCTCTCTGGTACGGACCGCATTTTTTCAGCTCCAGATCTCTTGCCTCCGTCCATCCCTCAGTGTTACTTAGACTGAAACACTAATCTATGCCTTCATTACTACCTGCCATGACTACCATAATGCATTGCTTTCGGTCCTCTCGTTCAAACTTCAACACACTACAGCCTGTTCAGAACTGTGCCGTCCATTTACTTACACGAGTAAATCCACCCACATCACTCCTGCTCATTGGTTGCCTGTCACTTATACAATCAAACGTAAAATTTTACTAATCACCAACAAAGCTCTCCATGAACTTGTCCCTCAATATCTATCTGACCTTCTTCCTTACACTCCAGCCCACACACTAAGATCTTTGGGCTCTAACCTTCCTGTTGTACCTAAACTCAGATATACTCTATGGGTGACAGGCCCTTCGGTGTCACAGCACCAACAGTCTGGAAAGCACTTTCTCGTGGTCTGCGAGAAGTAAAGTCTGTTAATATTAAAGGCTTCAGTCATGTGTTCGCTTCTGACGATGGAATCTCACACTTTTAAACTGCCTTAACATGCGCTAAAGATTAAGTAGTATACACGGGATGCACAGTATGAACAGAATAAACAGCTCTGATAATACATTTGTAAGAGAAGTGCTCATGATATACAGTACAGTTTTGAAATTGGTAATATTTCTATAAAATACTATTTCTTTTAGGGCAATGTCTCTGATGTGGTGCGGTTTGGGTTTCAGGTTGAACTTGCATGCTCAGGGAAATTGTAATGTCATTAGTACATTTCAAACTACATTTCCATTACATTCCAGGTAAACTAAAGATAGCAGCGCCAGCAATCCGGGTTGTGAACCCCAATGCTCTGCCAAGTCGCCAGCAGGCGGTACTTGTGGCGACTAAAGAAGCCCGCACGTACAAAGAGGAGAAGATGACTTTCCCCAAGCTCCCCAGTCAACTGCTGCAACAATCCACTGCCCTGGTCTATGCCGGAGAACTCCTCTGTGCTGAAGGGAACAGCGGCAATCCAGAACCACTGGATTAAAGACTGTCTGGCGGAGTATGCAGAGAGCTTCCCGCAAGTCTCAATTGTCTTGGAGGCAAACATTGACCAATGTATATATGGTCAGAAAGGATTTGAAGACCATAGCTTTCGGGAGATGTGGGAGCTCTCCAGACAGCACTCAAGACAGAAGGACAGGCCAGAGTGTTTTGGCAGCGACCAGAGGGACCTTATCCGGAAGGCATACGGTTCGGTGAGCAGGTGGTTACATACACCTGTTACACATATAACAAGCGTGACGATGAAGAGGTTCAGGAAATACATTAATGAGAAGGACCTAGTAAGATGCAGCACATGCATAGTAAATGTAAATTGTTCAAATTACTGCTACTCTGCATTGTTGATTACATCAAACTCACAGTCAACAAAAGTTTATGGAATTATTTGATTTTTTTTTTTTTAAACCAGGAACTGAGCTCCACTAGCCAAGACCCCACATGGCTGGATGACTCTGCTTTTTCAGCGGTGATGAATTCAGAAGAAGGTAATTGTAGGCAGATATGTAATGACTGGTGAATGTCTACCTCAGACATTTTTCAAAATGTGAAATTATTTAGCTAGATACACAAAATCTCTCTTTGTGATTTTAAGAACTGGGCAGGTCCAAGAAGCCAAAGCCTGAGACATCCTCGACCACCAAGGCATCCTCCTGCCAGGTCTCTTCCAGTGCCCAGTCCTCCACCTCACAGCTGCCCGTCACCAAAGTGCGCTCTCCTGCCAAAGCGTCCTCCTCCAAGGCAACTTGCTCCACCCAGTCATTGTTCTCCACCCAGCAATCTTACGCCTCTCAGGCACCCACCTATAGATCTTCACCCATCAAGGAGCCTCTGCTCAGCACCTCAGTCAAGCCCAAGACGTCTTTGTCCACTAACAGCACCTCTTCTGTGGAGTGATCTCAAAGCGAATCCCCTGAAAGAGATATTCGTATATATGGAAACTGGTGCATCACTATGTAGCAATGTGCTGTGTACTCATAACAATACATGCGCAACTCTTTGCATAAATATGTATTTAAGTATAATATTGTCTTATGTCCCAGGCTGAGTTGGAGGGTTGAGTCCGTCTTTGGGAAAACCCCAATGGTATCCTAACAGCTGACCTCTCCTGGCTGAAGAACGACGCAGAAAGAGGGCTGCTCATCCCAGTCCAAACATACAGGGACAGCAAGAGAGCTTTCAGGGGGCGGCGGGTCATGAAATCGGACAGGATGTGGTTCTTTATCGTATTCCAAATATGCCACTTTCAAGTCTGCACTCACTGGAGGAGTCCTGGCCTACAATCGTGAAGATCTGGAGCTCTCCATGTGTCCCGGGCGCAGTTCAAACGCCATGTGCGGAGTTACACTCGGGTCACAGGAATCGTTCTGCCTGATCCAGACGGCCATCGATGAGCTGAAAGACCCGACTGGACTGGATGAAAGTGGAGTCATCAATGGTATAGATGTTGCCTTCGTGGTAGCGACAGCCTGGAGAGTTTCCACAAAGTGCTGCACAACATGAATCCAGGTAAAATCTATTAAATTTATTGTGACATATGATTATGACAATTCAGCCACTTAAACATCACCTCCTTTCCTCTGATGTCATGAAGCTGGCAGTTCTGACCGTTTTTTCAAACCAGTTGTATCTTTATTTCAGTGCATCTGGTCATCTCCAGGTCCCCACTGTGCTGCATGGCCCTGATTAGCGGTATCGCCCTCTGGAACTCCGATAGATCTTCAGATGCTGTTTATGGTGGCAAAGGTCAGCGTCACTTGACATGTTCAGCACCACTGATCGCCAGGTTGAACGCACGCCGCCAGCAGCGATTTGGTGAGACTGTGGAGGAGAACTTCCGTGCCCCAGCTGCTGTGACATCGAATGAGCTGCTTGGGCTGAAGTACCTCTTCAGACAGAGCAAAGGGGAATCGGGTCCCTTCACATTCAAAGACCTGTCAAGTGACGGACTAAGTGAGACGGAGGCAGATGGTGATGTGGTGGCTCCCATTTTGTCGCACATGAGACTCACCAGCAGTGAAACCAACTCTCCTGCTTTTGTGAGTAGCTAGCAGTCTCCATTGTTTCATAATTATTCATTGTTAATTTGCAAGTAGTCATTTCGGCTGCACAACTTAAAACATCACATTGCATTTTTCAACAGGAGGATGTCTGCAGTTCCAATCCCCTGCCTGGATACCGACAGCTGGAAATCTTCTGCTTTCTCCTGGTGGACATTGGTCTGACTGAAGAGCACTTAACACTGACCTCAGAACAGAGGAGCAGTCTGACTGACGCCTGGAATGCCTTTGAGGAGTACAACAAACGACCCCAGAGGTTTAACCAGCTCTACAAAACACACTGGGGGATACACACTGTACTGCCACACTAAGCGGGATGATCTTGAGGCCAGAATGATTCAGTGAGTCAAGATGGTGAAACGCTACACGCCAGCTCAACAAGACATCAGTGCGCAAAACAACCGGCTAATGTACACACTGGTTAAGGCTACCTGAAAGTTCACAGTCCAGCCCTCAAAAAAAAAAATAAAATAAAAAAAAATAAAAAAAAAAATAAAAAAAAAAAAAAAAAAAAAAAAAAAAAAAAAAAAAAGACGAACAAAAAAA
>JAODKC010000045.1:17252222-17263196 GCA_026777985.1 Mormyrops attenuatus
TCATGGACTGAAGTGGAGAATGAATGCACTGAACAGTCAGATGTGTACATTTCCTCACCACTCTGCTCTGCAGCTGCACACATGCATTTAGACACACAGACAGACAGACAGACAGACACATAGATACACAGACAGACACATACAGATACACAGACAGACACACACACATACAGATACACAGACAGACACACAGACACATACAGACAGACACACAGACACAGACAGACAGACACATACATACAGACAGACAGCCACACACACACACACACACAGATACACAGATACAGACACACAGATACACAGACAGCCACGCACACACACACAGACAGACAGACACACGGAATAAACATCATAAATCTATGTACTTCCTTTAATAAACGGAGTATTGTATTTACATTGGCCTTTCTCAGGGGACTGCTGGCTGCTGGCCGCTATCGCCTCTTTAACCCTGAATGAGACGGTGCTGGCTCACGTTGTTCCATGTGACCAGAGCTTCCAGGAGAACTATGCTGGAATCTTCCACTTCCAGGTAAATTAAGGACTAGTCTGAAAACCAAACTTTTCTGCATTTGGGAAAAACCCTCCTTCACATTTTTTTTTGTCATAAGTAAAAAAAAGTCACCTTGAATGACTTCATCTGTGATGACGTTTTTTCATTCATCCGTCCATCTGGTGACCACAAGCCCAGCAGGCAGGGGCAGATTAACTTACCTGGGTGCCCTAAGCTGACATCAGCCGATTTAACTAACCCTGGGGTCTCTAACTAAAATAACCTGGACCCTACTGGCTAGAAAGTGTTTTCCCAAGTGGGCCAATTAAGCTATTATGGAGAATAACAAGCAATTACATCAGTAATCTGCTAATCAGTGTGCAGGGTGTTGGCAGTAAAGCTAGCCAAGTTGGGGGGGTAGGGGATATAGTCTAGGATAGGCTATACATTAATCTGCCCCTGCCGGACAGGTCGTGGGGGTGTCTGGAGAATAGCCCTGTCAGCATAGGCCATAAGGCTGGGCTTTGCCCTGGGTGGGGTGCCGTTTGTGAGTTTTTAAAATGTATATTATCCAAAAATATTAACCATTGTGTTGCCACAGTTCTGGCAGTTCGGCGAGTGGGTGGACGTGGTGATCGATGACCGGCTGCCCACCAGAAATGGGGAGCTGCTGTTCGTCCGCTCAGTAGAAGGATCTGAGTTCTGGAGCGCGCTGCTAGAGAAGGCCTACGCCAAGTGAGTGAGCCAGTGCCTGCTGATAGTATGCAAACTCTCTACTCAGACGTTTGTCCTGTTTGAGCGGCTTTGCAGCTGCATGCAGCTTAAACTTATTACCTAAATACCGCAACTGTAAAACACAGTATTAAAAACTATACCTACCTGAAAAGCTGTAATTAGAGACAGTCACACCAGCATCATCCAGCCTTGTGTGTTCGTATCCTTAGCCGCTTTTAGCTACACTGAGCAATGTCGCCTGCTTGCTGTAGGCTGAACGGCAGCTATGAGGCTCTGTCAGGGGGGAGCACGACGGAAGGATTCGAGGACTTCACTGGGGGCATCACTGAAATGCACGAGCTAATGAAGCCAAACCCCAACCTCTTCAGAATCATCCAGAAAGCCCTGCGCAGGGGGTCCCTCCTGGGCTGCTCCATCGACGTGCGTCAACAGATCCGCACGCTGACACACAGCCTGTGTCCAGTTAGCCAGCCACTATCCATCAGCAGTTCATGTTCTCTTTCTCCGTTAATGCACTGTTTCCCAACTGGGGACCACCAGACAGTGCACATTTTTGCTTCCTCCCAGCTCCCTACGTGGACTATCTGGGGGTCCCAGAGGACCGGGTTGGGAAACACTGCTTTAATATATTCTTTAATATATAGTAAACACAGTGTGTATGGTCTTGGGTATGGTGAACATTATTCAGTGATTAAATGATATTCTCATAACCAGTTCTAGCAGCTAGATTAGCTATTTAATGAACATTTAGATTTCTGTTAGATTTGTGTCGTCATTTAATGTGGACAAGTAGAGGCTTGTGGGCAGTGATGTACACTAATATATGCAGGCCTCAGTTCAACAGAATCAACTAAGTTTTATGTTTAAGTTGTTTGTAGAGGTGCAGTTGGGTGGCGTTATGAGGATGAAGTAATGATGTATCACTTATAGGCGAAACACAGTGAAATTCCCTGTTTAAGAACTCAGGAGGATAATCACAGGAAATGGGCTCTTGGTTCAGATCACAAGCTCGGCGGATTCGGAGGCCATCACGACCCAGAAGCTGGTGAAGGGCCACGCGTACTCTGTGACCGGCGCCGAGGAGGTGAGCTGCCTGCTTCACGCCTGGGTGTGGCGTCACTGAGCACGAGGAGCTCAGGTTTCCGTGTGCTGTCGTTGTAAAGGTGAGCTACCGAAGAGCTACGGCGAAGCTGATCCGTATCAGGAACCCCTGGGGACAGGTGGAGTGGACAGGCGACTGGAACGACAGGTACAGCGCTGCCGTTTGACACTGCTTGGCGGAGCGATGGGATGGCGTTGCCGCTGACGATATTTGGCAAATTTCCAGGAAAGGGAGGCGTCTTAAAGAGCAAGAGCTGCACACCCATTGGCTTAATGCTTCAGCTGAGTTGCTGTGGTAAAGATGGATTGATGGCATCACTATATATTAGGAGCCACTCAGGTTACGTTAAACCTGTACAGTCCACTCATTCTGTTTTCTACTTTTCAGGAACTGAAATGTAATCATTGATTTGTTTTTAATGTACAGTATAATAGGGAGGTTAATTTTGTTCACCTTGGTGCTTGTTTATATTCACAGTTCATCTTTTTTTCTTACAGCTCCGCTCAATGGAGTCAAATCAACAATGAGGACAGAGCGAGGCTGACCAACCGATCTGAGGACGGAGAGTTCTGGTAAATCGAATCCTTGTTCGTCTTCTCTCTATGTCCCTCTTCTCATCATCCATACTGGCAGAAAAATATAGAACTGTCCTGGTACTGTTTTGTTCCACAAGGTACAAAAATGTTCCTCAGAGTCCATTTCTGTACCTTAGAAGGAAGATTTACCAACAGCTCGGGTAAAATTGGCAGACTCTTGAGGGTACAGCTTCAGTGATGAGTAATTGTACCCTTACTGCTACTTTTTTTCCTGACAGTGCAATTTGTGTCATCATTTAAGATCAGAAAGGTAAAAGGTAAAACGTTCTCAAAGGGGAATAGTCAGTTAGTGCAGATCAGCGATAACCTCGCTTCTCTGTTTCTCTCACCCTACTGGGTCGATTGTTTCCCGTTTGCCCTTCAGGATGTCCTTCTTCGACTTCCTGCAACACTTCTCCCGGGTAGAGATCTGCAACCTCACCCCTGATGCTCTCTCTGAGGAGGACACCAAGAAATGGAGCCTATCCAAATTCGACGGGACCTGGAGGAGAGGCTCCACCGCCGGGGGGTGCAGGAATCATCCAAGTACGAACCCAACCCAAAAACCAGACGCAATGATTCTATGTCATTAACCAAGCAAAAGCACTTTGAAATGATGAACCTTCTGACACTGTTTGTGGAAGGTTGCCATTTATTCAGAGGGGCAGGTGTGTAGCTGGAAATTCTGGAACTCCAGACAAAATGCCATCTTGGGGCCTCCTGCTGAATAAAATTGATAATTTAATGTATTCAAAGACCCCCCGAATCTGCCAGCATATCCATATCCTACTGCATTCCTGCATAAGAGCAAAAGCTGTTTGCCAGTTTATTTTGCTTGTTTGTACAAACCTTGACGTCCCAGAAGTATTTAGAAAAACGGCACCATTATTTTTCTTTTCAGACACCTTCTGGACAAACCCACAGTTTGTGATTAAGCTGGAGGAAGAGGACAATGACCCTGACGATGAGGAGGTCGGCTGCAGTATCGTGGTGGGCCTGATGCAGAAGAACCGGCGCCGCCTGAGGAGGATGGGAGAGGATATGCACACCATTGGCTTCGATATCTATGAGGTGAGGAAGGAGGGGGTTCCCATGAAGCCAACAGGCACGTTTTCTAGTAGGCGCATTGCAGGCTTACAGCTGTGCGGAGACAGACGCAGGGTTACCAGTTATGTGGCTGATACCAGGAGGTTTGGACCAAAAAACAACATAAAAACATGCATTGCATTATATTTATTTATTTAGCAGATGCTTTTGTTTACAGTGACATGCAAGAGAGTCAGATAGCACTGTAAGCATAGAGCTGTCAAGAGTCAGCACTGTAAGCATAGAGCTGTCAAGAGTCAGCACTGTAAGCATAGAGCTGTCAAGGAGCCAACTAGCTAGACTGAGCTTCCAGTGAACAACCAGTAACAAGTGCAAGCTGGAGCAAAAGCTATACAATGTAGCAAAAACCTAAAAGGAGAGCTATTCAAATGAAAGTGCAAATAGGAGTATCAAAGATAATCATGAGACCAGCCAATGGATCACAGGTGAAGATAGAACAGGTCAGCGGTTGGAGGGCTGGTGTCTTTATTACAGTTAAAAGGTGTGGCTGATCACAGAAACTCCTCCTGTGTCATGTAGTGTTACCTTCCCAAAATTTTTAGTGATGGTGTTGAACTCAACATGCTTCCTTGTTTTCTGTCATCTACAGGTCCCTCCGGAGGTGTGTGTCAGAAGGAGTGGAATTATGGTTATGTGCAGAACTTTGCGTTTGTGTTGTTAATGTCTGGGTGTCTTCGTCGTTTCATAATCCATCACTGCCGCAGTGGAATAACCTTCAGGTCAGCTGTTCACACCCAGGTGTGAGGACTTTTCAGCCAATCAGTCCTCTAATTAGTGATGTAATTCGGGAGTTGCAGTGAAAACTTGCACAAACACCGGCCCTTTGGATAAGATTGGCCACCCCTAAAACCGGGAATGCAAAAGATTTGGGAACCTTGTTGCAGTAGAAAAGGGAAGGTAATTTGGTAATTTAAATTACCTGGATTTAAACAATTAGTGTCCTTAATGATATCTGGAAAGCGATCAGTAAACATATACGATAATCAGTATTGCCGGGTAGGTTTAGGGTGACTAGATGATCCATTTCAGGGTGGACACTTTGAGCTACTTTCGGTTTTATAAACTACTTTAAAACTGAAAGACTCCTTGCTTGGATAAACAGTTCAGTTCTTCTTGTACTTATACTGGTTTATTTCTTTGATTGAAAGACTCATCTAGCTGTTTCACATTAACATTAGTGACACATGCATGATTGTAGGAGACTGACCAATCAGCACACAGCAAGATCTCAGTGCTTAAGTGAAACCCAGGTCCTTTTAATTTACCTCCCTGACATGGATGATCTGGTCTCTCTAAGCAGGTTATAGTCTAATGTAGGCTTCCAGACATGTCCTTTCTGACACATACTGGTTCCCCTTTCCAGTTTGTGGGCCAAAGGAAAGTCCACCTGAATCGGAACTTCTTCATGCAGCATGGGTCCAAGGCACGTTCGGAAACTTTCGTCAACCTGCGGGAGGTGTGCGGTCGCTTCTGTCTGCCGCCTGGGGAGTATCTTATTGTACCCTCCACCTTCGAGCCCCACCTGAACGGGGACTTCTGCCTGCGTGTCTTCTCCGAGAAACAGACAGAGTTTCAGTAAGCGACCCTGTTCAAAGATAGACCTTTAAAGACACAGGAAAGAATCTAACTGTATCGTCATGGAGCTACGTGAAGTAGATGTTATATGCTAAGAATTATTATTTTCTGGGAGCAGCTTGTTACATCAGTGCAAACTGTAAGTTGTTCTGGACACAATAGCTATAGCTTTTGAACCTTCGTCTACAAGTCATATTTGAGTCTTTGCATATTTCAGTCATCAGTTTAGAAGGACGATAAGGAAAGAAAGGGGTGTGATCAACCGGCAGATGAAGTGCTGGCCTCCTTTAAGAGCCTGCGTGCCCTTTGTGTTTCAGAGAAATGGACGATCCTGTTGAGTCAAACGTGGGAGAGGTAAAGGCGACGTGCTTACAGCTCATGTTGCAAAAGTATTTCCAGTTCTGCTGTTTTCTGATTATTCTTTGTGGTACTTTTATAGCCACTGGCGGGTTTAGATGTAGATGCCATGGGCAGCCATACAACAAAGGAAGTGATTGTGACATTTGTGCGATCGGTATTCTATTGCTTATTGCAGATCACATCAGTGAGATCATGTCACTGTGTGGGTTAGTTAACCTTGTCAGAGTGGACGCCCTGATTCTAGTCTGAGAGCCGGGCACGCCCCCACTCAGAAGTACCAGATGGGGAGGGGGCCAGGCTGGGCTGACCTCAGGTCACTCCATCGAAAGCCTGAGGTCGGGTGGGCGGGCGAGTCTATCAAATAGCACCTCTTTGTGCAGTACTGATGCAACTGGTGAAATTTAGTTAAAATTTTTTTAATTATTTATTTGTATTGTTCCAAATATCTTCATAAAAATGCCAGTTAGTGGCGAATGGCGTTTCTTTATTTGGCATGGGGGGGCGAAGGGGGTTTGCCCAGGGTGCTATACAAGCTAGAACTACCGCAGTTTATGCAAATTACTTTTATAGAGCATATAGAACTACAGCATGCTTGTCTCCTCAATGGAGTCCTGTAGTTACTGACAACCTTCAGTGAGTTTAATGTGACGTCCGTCTTTGTGGTTACAGATGGAAATAACTGAAGAGAAGATTGATAGTACATTTAAAAATCTTTTTGGGAAATTGGCTGGATCTGTGAGTACCTTAATGTTCATATATATATTCAGAGAAATGCTAAAATAAAGACATTTTGCGATTAGTGTAAGATGGATTATATCAGTCTTTCAGTGAAACCAGTAGCTTAAGCTTGAGGAGCATAATGTAGTGTCATAAAGACTTTATTATTTATGTGTTCCCTTATGTTACAGGACTGTGAAATCTCTGCCTTTGAACTAAGGAGAATTTTGAATAAAGTGGTGTCCAGCGGTGAGTAGCCGTCTGTATTCCTCAAAGTCCCACAGTCATGTGACTCTCCCACAGTCATGTGACTCTCCCACTTTACCTCTTCTCCAAAGGAAAGGGATTTAGCTTTCAGGAGTGTGAACTATAACTCTCGTTTAGTAAGAGCAATATCGCATCGGATTGCCGAGAACATTCCAAGCAATGCGTACATTGTGGCCATAGACCATGCGTGTACAGTGAGTCTATCATATTTTTGTTTCCTCCTAACATTAAGCATATATCTACTCTAGGGAAGGAAGTCCGGACAGACGGGTTTAGCCTTGAAACGTGCCGCAACACGGTCAATCTTTTGGATGTATCCTTTTCTCTGTTTTCCAAAATATTGCTGAAGTATTTAAGTCTTGTTGGCAATTTAAAGGATGGGGGACGTCACTAGAGGTTATGTTGTTTTTCACAGTACAGTTCCTTTTGGCATCTCAGGAAAATTAATATTAATTAATGTTGTGGTGTTTGGCCCTTCTGAAACCAGCCTCTCTTAATGCAACCCTCATACATCCCTATACTGTATTATGTACTACTATAATAAGATGATGGCCTCTAGATCCCTCAAGTGTGGTCTGTAAGCTGGATATTACCAGGGTCCATTTCTTATCAGGTGGCTGCTCATGTTTATAAGTCGTATGACAGTGGTGACGTCCTTACAGTGTATGCTGTATATCAGGATGATAGGCCTCTCCAGTGAACTGCACTCGTGTTGTTCCTTAGACGTTTTCACAGAAGGATGGAAGTGGAAAGCTGGGCCTTTTGGAATTCAAGATTTTGTGTAGTAAAATTGAAAAATACAGGGTTTGTGCTGCAATTATCCATGTTCTGTACCTGCTTGTCAGATTCAGGGCTGTATGGGTCCGGAGCCTATCCCAAAAGCTACAGGTATAATGCAGGGAATAACCCGGGAGGGGCCGCCAACCCATCGCAAAATGTGACAGTTCAGGCCTGAGGAAAAAGTGTCAACTATTGTTTTGTTCCTTTCAAGGCTCAAGATGCTCTTTTGGCGCTAACTGCACTGCGGCTGTCATCGTAACGTTATGCGAACGTTGGTGTAACGTAAGGCACCGTGACATGTGCTAATACAATTGTGCTGTTTAGGCAATCTACTGTCAGAAGGATACTGACCGTTCAGGCACCATAAGCTCTACTGAAATGCGTTCAGCGGCGGAGGAAGCAGGTAGGATGAGAGCGGCCTTAAACGACACCACTGACTCGCTGCCTGAACTACCATGTCACTGACACTGCACTCAGACACGCGGATGGATTAGAACCTTCACGAATAGAATTCAGCACAGGAATTCTGACCCTGTAAATATTTGCATAATTATTTTTTTAGCCAAAGCTATGATTTGCTTCAACCCTTGTTTTTCAACCCAGTCCTTGGGCACCTCCAGATAGTCCAAATTTTTGCTCCCTCCTAGATCCCAGCTCACCTAGGAGAGAACAATGTGGCGTGTCTCAGGGTCCCCGAGGATTGGGGTTACAAACACATAACAGGCTGGTAAAAATTATACTACAAGTTTGATTTTGCAAAGGATCGTCTTTTGCAGAGGAAGTTACTGGAGGGACTAACTTCTAGTGAAGTGGCATTTTAGCACCAGTTCAATCCATCAAGCCTTTTAGGTAGTAACGTCCATCACTTCTGCTGGATGCTGTAATGCCTGATGAAACTGTATCTGGATCCTTTGAGTTGCATCCTGCAGTCTATTAATGTTATTGTGTCACTTTAGTGGTCTTTGGCTTGGAGGTCCTGAGAATACAAACAGGCTCATTCTGGCTGGGTCATCTGTACGGCAGTGTCTGATGCTGATTGGGCACCTGCATTTCGTAGGCGGAGTCATCCAATGGCCTCTGAACACACTGCTCATTAGAACCAACAGCCTATAGCAGGGGAAGATGCCAGTGGCTTGGCTCAGCTTGTCTTCTCCCCTGGACGCGCCATGTTGAGAAATGGGACAGCAATTAGACACCTTCTGTCTGCATCTGAGGGAGCCCCACTGAGACCCTCTTCTGTCTTCAGGGTTCTTGCTGAACAACCCTCTGCACCAGATCGTGGTGGCCAGATACAGCGAGGCTGACCTGACCATCGATTTCGATAATTTTGTGGGGTGCCTGATCCGCCTCGAGGCCATGTTTAGTGAGTAGCGACATGAACATATTGCTGTGTACATAAATCCTATTGCTTTTAAGCTTCATTCTAATCTCACTGTTTACTGTATCATGTATTTTGATGCCTCAGTTGTAACATGCAATAAACATGTTTTAACAGAAATATTTAAAACCCTGGACACAGACGGTTCTGGAACGGTCAGCTTTAACTTTGCAGAGGTAAGTCATCGGAAGCAGTCAGCCAGGCCTGCTAGGACTGGGCAGCGTAGCACGGAAACTGGTGATAAATAGCAAGTGAAGCAGCTTCAATACTGAAATCTTGCAAGTAATGTTTGTGGCTGTGTTGTCTATGGTGGATATTTCCGGTTTGTGTTGCTTTTGTCTCCCTCTAGTGGCTGACCTTCACTCTACTCTAAAGCTTCAGAGATGGAGGTCTTCAGTCTCCATCTGCAGGATAATGTTAAGAATAATTTTGCAGGAAAGCAATAGTAGTGTGGCATTTGAAACAATACCAGTTATATAATTGTTTTATTTTGCGTAGGCTACATGCGTTTTGGGATTTTATCATTGTAATTATCATTAAAATAATATTTAACCCAATTAAAAGAAGACTTGTGGTAAAATGTTGTGCCTTAAAAGGAGGCAATAAAACTTCAGTTATGAAAATGCATTTCTGTGATTAATACGTGAGTAACTGGTGCCAGTTAGCCTGCTGCAGGCGGCAGAGGTCGTCCTCCTCCCCAGAAGCTGGAGATGTAACACTTGGCAGAACCATAGTCATGGCCCTCCACGCTGGGGGGTCCAACACCTCGCTTTCAACCATCTTCCACTCAAGGGTGAACAGCAATGTAAACAATAATAAAATGACAGTGAGACCAACCCCAACCACACTAGGATAGAATGAAGGGAATTTCACGTTGCTGATCTTTATAAATTCTTCCACATAATATTCAATATGTCTTTGTCATTATTTTCTCCATGAATGTTATACAACAATTATACAAGAACAATTATTTACAGTCCCTTAATACCAAGGTAGTTTTCTATGAGAAACACACACAGGTGATGTCCCAGTGCGCTCAGCTCTTGCCTTGTGCGAACTCCTTCGCCCAGTGGACGGCCTCTGTAATATCTGTGGTGCATCCCGTCCCCTTGGCCACGGTGGCGGAGCCACCGGCATTTCCCCCGAGGTAGGTGCACACGGCCAGGGCCCAGTCGCTGGCGGACAGAGGGCCGCAGCCCTATAGGGCACAGGGGGGACATTTGTGATGCAGACTTCTGTGACAGAAGGTTTATAGTAACGTTTCTCAACCCGGTCCTCAGGGACCCCCTGATGGTCCACGTTTTTGCTCCCTCCCAGCTCTCTGCCAGACAGTGCACATTTTTGCTCCCTAGTGGTACGTGGGAGGGAGTAAAAATATGGGTCATATGAGGGTCTCTGAGGACCGGTTTGAGAAACACTGGCGTAACCGCTATCTACATCTATTCCCGTTTAATGGGCAGTAGGCCAGCAAACACAGCTTGAGTGAAGCTGTGTATCGACACTGGTGCTTGCAGGGGAAGGTCTGTGCTCTCACACTTTGGGGCTTGCAAGCCCTCGGCGGTGTGCGTGTGTCTGTCCGGTCTTTGCATGTTCTCCTCGTCTCACGTGGGTTTTCCCCTGGATGCTCCACCCTGGCATCGCTGAAGTGCATGTAGCGTGTGTCTGTATGTTTGTGGATTTGTATTACCAACGGCGAACTGCTACATAGTTCT
Source organism: Mormyrops attenuatus (assembly GCA_026777985.1). Taxonomy (NCBI): domain Eukaryota; kingdom Metazoa; phylum Chordata; class Actinopteri; order Osteoglossiformes; family Mormyridae; genus Mormyrops; species Mormyrops attenuatus. Next base: position 17,263,021 of record JAODKC010000045.1, read on the forward strand.
AAATCAGGAGTCTCCAACTCCGGTCCTGGAGAGCTACTATCCAGTAGGTTTTCTATCCTACCTGGCTTCTAATGAACCACACCTGTTCATTAAATACCAGTAAATACCAGGAACAGGTGTGGCTCATCAGAAGCCAGGTAGGATAGAAAACCTACTGGATAGTAGCTCTCCAGGAC
>JAODKC010000045.1:17273490-17286399 GCA_026777985.1 Mormyrops attenuatus
ACCACCACATACCACCACATACCACCACATACCATCACATACCACCACATACCACCATATACCATCATATACCGCCACATACCACCACATACCATCATATACCACCACATACCATCATATACCACCACATACCGCCATATACCACCACATACCATCATATACCGCCACATACCATCATATACCGCCACATACCACCACATACCATCATATACCATCATATACCACCACATACCACCATATACCACCACATACCATCATATACCACCACATACCGCCACATACCGCCACATACCATCATATACCACCACATACCACCATATACCACCACATACCATCATATACCGCCACATACCGCCACATACCGCCACATACCACCATATACCACACTGCTTATGCCTAATTGTAACCTCTTAACATAAAACGTAGTTTAGTCTTTAAACTCTTTAGTCTTTAAAGATACTACGCATATTATAGAAATACAGTTGCATTAACATTAATCTACGGCTGTTTTTGCACTGGCATAAAAACTGGTACTGGCGCCGAATGACATCACAGCATGAAAAATTGAAAAATGGCTCTAGTGTATTATAGGGCTGGGTGATGTGCGATATTAATACCAACATTGCATGATATGCACATCCAATTCTTACACCGCTAGTCAGCTATATTAAAATAAGGCTTTTTCTTACTTTCAATTCTATATGGACATTATAGCACAGGGCGTTAAAGTTTTTGCAAAAATATTTTATAGGAAGGAAGGGAAAAAAAAAACTTAACAAGCTTTCCAATTTTAATTATTATTCCTTTATAGATTCTTTTTGGACCGCGGGACCCGGCGGAAACCCACACAGAGAGGTCCGACACCCAACCCAGGGATCAAACCCAGGACCTTCTTGCTGTGAGGCAGCGGCACTAACCACTGGGCCACCACGTCACCCTCGTTTTCATCCGTGCCGTTTAAATCACTCAAAGATGGGTTTGTGAGAAATTTATGAACTTTTTGGTTTCATAAATACCCCAATATTTATTACAACAAAATCAAATCACTATATTTATAACAAAATCACACCCCTAGGACAGCATGCTGTATGCTATATGCCTGCTGTATTAGTATATTCAACAAAATACTTTTTAATTTCTTGTCATACCATCCGGGTCTTTTTGTTGTATCTGTTCTTACAACTAAACTGATGTTTTTTTTTTTTTACTTTGTTTACCATTATTTTCTGAGTTTTCTTGTATTGTGTTTCAGCGGCAGGTTATTTGCATAACCTATCGACAAAGAAAGCGTTTCACGTCCCTCCCCAAAGTACCGAAGTACCAAAGATGTACTTCAGCCGGTTTATCGCTTTTGGTACAGACATTCGACTGGAAGTCAATAGAAAAAGCGGAAGTACCAAAAGTACTGTACTTGGTGTGGTGGAAAAGATAGAACTAAGATAGAACCACAATCACCCTAAACATACCAATTACTTTGCTTAAATACTGTACGACATCAAACCAAAAAAGAAAACACACCTGAGAAAAATCCTCAGTACAGAACCACACAGAAGGAACGTGTGAAAGGGTAAGATCATGTGATGAGATCATGTGATGAGATCATATGATGAGATCATGTGATGAGATCACGTGACACATACCCCATGCTTAGCCAAATCTCCCGTGTATCTCTGTCAGGCTTAAGACCCAGCCTCTCGTCACCGCCGAAATAGGACACGTAGAGCCGGTCCGGTTGGATGCCGTAAACCTCAGTGAGAAGCTGCCAAGCCATGGCGCAGGACTCTTCCTGGAGGTTCGCACAACAGGGCACTCTGTAGTCTCACCACGAACAGACAAGCTCTACGATTCGACAGAATGGCTGAATATTTAGGGGTAGTACAAAAAACACTGCAGTCCTACAGGGTAGCGTCCTCCACGCCCTTTTGGCCACTTCTGTACAGGTGATTGGTCGCACTACTATGGTGACCACAGCATGTCAGACTGCCTAACCTTAAAGTAGTCGCCGAAGGACCAGTTTCCCAGCATCTCGAAGAAGGTGTGGTGGTAGACATCCCGGCCGACGTCGTCCAGGTCGTTGTGTTTGCCTCCAGCACGGACACACTTCTGGCTGTTCACCACTCGCCGGTACCGCGCCATCTCGCTGCGGGGATCCACCGAGCCCAGGAAGATGGGCTTGAACTGGAAAGGGGGGGGGGGGCACAGGATCAAGCCACCTGCTGCCACTTGCTGAACACACCTCACCAAATGCTGTCCTGAGCTAATACCCCAATGGGGCGTCAGTATTCACCTCACACGATTAGGCCTCTGTGCTTGTGATCAAAAGGTTGCCGGTTTGAATCCCATGAGGTACCTTTCTCATGCAACTGAAAGGGTCCAACCATCTAAGTCACTAATGGGAACTTCTGGGAAACATACCCTGTATGGCTGGAATAGTAGCTGGATCTGTATTTGGCTCATAAACAAGGTCATTAATCCCCATTTTGTGAGACTTGTGAAAGAGTTGACATGCTTTCTGACACTGCCAAAGAGATCAGTCCTGGTATGCTTTTCTAACATACTCCAGGCGTGCATGTTAGTAACTCCAATACCGCTAACACAAAACAGTCTGACTCCTACAACTAAGCTGTCATACTCCCGGCCACAAAAGCAGAGCCGAGACCAACCTGGTTCATGCCGGCATTGACGAACAGCAGGCTTGGGTCTCCCCGCGGGCGCACGGGGGAGGACGGCACGACCCTGTGCTGATGTCGATCCTTAAAGAAATCTATAAACAAACGCCGCACATCCTTCGATGTAAGTACACTGATCTTCTGTGCGGATGAATATAATCTACGTCCGTTCGTACATGTTGTCGTAGAGATATATTTACGTGAGATTCTAAAAGGCACGACAGCGGCCATATTTACAGTAGAAGGGCCGGAGCTGCTAAGGGGTCAAAGTTGACATTTTCCTGTAACCAATCAAGCTTGAATGTTAGAGATCTTCGAGTTCTGATTGGATATATCTATAAATTATACCCGCCCTAATGGGCGGGGTGGCGTGCTGACCAATAACGTGCCGCCAAAGGAAGAAGCGTAAAATCCCAAAACAAAAGGCACGTGTCGTGTTTGAGTCATGGCGGGAGTGTGCGTGGAACCAAAACGCGTTTGGGGTATGCCGGATGTATTTTTTGCTACTTATATAATATAGGGTATGCCGAACACGTTGGCAAAGCGACAGCATATCGGGCTGTCTGCAAAATATGCTTAGAATTCCATATAGTGCTGAATATTTTCGTTGTTCTCCCCGAACATAAACTTCGGAGGATAATTAAAGGAGAGCTCCATCAAATTGCAGGTTTGTCACTCATTACAGAAATGTTTATTGGTGCAGGGACCGAACGTTTGATCACTATGGATAAATGTAGTTGTCGAAATATTGCAGGATTCCATAAACAGTCATTTGTAAAGTAAGAAAATAAATGTATCCAAACAATGTGTAAAGTTAAAAAATATTTTTTCAATATTTTCTTTTTTAACTCGACTGTGGTTCGCAGTCTTGCGCTTTACCACTTTTGGTGCGGCTTTTTTAAGAGCCATGGCTACCAATGAAAGATTAACCTGAGAAAAAATTAGCCGTCTTAATTTTCACAAACACTGTACGCCGTGCGTAACGTTTTTTTCTTAATGGCTTCCAAAACGATAAAGAATGTACCCCAACACTACCCCAAGCCAAGCCCCAACACGAGACTATGCCATGCGGTCCATTGTTTATTTTTATTAATACTCTGTATTCGTTAATTTGTTCGTAGATCGGAAAATTTAAGGTAACATTTGTTACCTTTTGTATCCACTGAGAGACGTGCCGCGTGACTCATTTCCCCGCGCGTACAAGTTCTCAGGTCGGCGGTCACGGTTCGACTTCTGAGATTCAGATCGAGTTCTGGGTAATTTTTTTTCGAACTGGTTGGTTCGACTTTTAAGAAATTCGATTTCTAATGAGTTAGAGTACTGATCTACCATTGTACTTGAACTTTTATTTTTGTGTTAAATTCATTTATACACATATCACATAAAACAAAATCGTATCTCAATCCCCCTTGTTTACCCATTGTGGCTCTTTGTAAATCTTGGTTCAGACATTTAGGAGAAAATGGCTCTTTGCTTTAAAAAGGTTGCCGACCTCTGCCCTAACGCATCTACACTTTATATCGGATTTTTTCGACTCGAGTCGCAGATCATGCGCACCTATGGTTCGACTAGTAATTTGCTTGCAAGTTGCAACATGGACCAAACAATTCTTTAGCATTGCCAGTAGATAAACGACAAATAATGCGGTATTTCATGTATAACATGACCGTAGCAACACATCTATCGACTACAATAAGACTGTATCATCTATATGGTGTACACAGCTTACCAAGTAGACAAAATGCTTAACCTTATGACCAGGATCACTCTATTATTACATATGGACTCTATTTGCTAATATTTACTTTATTTGATTTTTTATGGATCTTATTACCACTGCACAAAAACATTATATGGATGAAAAATTACACCTGAACTAAGTGGCAGCTGGTGGTCTTTCAAACAGGGGAAGCCGGCCAATCCAGCAGCCCAGCATTCTGGCCAGCCCACTGCCCCATTCACTCCCAGACACGCTGAGCTTCCCTGGAAATGACGGCTTGAAGCATCTGTCCAATAAACGTCTAGCTTTGCTGCACTGAAAACAGAAGTGTCATTGAAGTCCAGTGAAACTGCACTTCACTGGGTTTTATTGGACCGTGCTGCCACAGGAATGTAATGCATGAGAAAAAAAATCACGTTAGACAACCTGTAAGAAATTATTGCAGATTCTGAATGAACTAGCCATGAAGTTGAACATGTTCTAACATGCTCTTTGTAATACCAATGTAAATACAACAGTACAAATTTGACAAAATGTTTCGTCACATTCTAGTGGAGGCACAGTTTCCCTTGTAGTCTTACAGCCGTCACCGCTGCCTGAACATCTATACCTGACCAAAGATCTAAACCCCAAAATTGAGGCTACACTGACAAAGGGCAGCCGAGGTGAATATGGGGCCTACAGCTTCCATCTTGTGAACACGGCTGTCTGACATCTAAATGTATTCTTCGGATATTTTTGCAAACTCCCCAGGAACATTGCACAGGTTAGTAAATCTCAAACTGTGGGGTGTAAGATCATCTTCTGAATATTTTAAAATAAAGTTTATCATTTATAACTTCAGCTAGATCACACTCCTCCCTGGGAAGGTCTGTGCCAAGGTCTTTGAGAGGAGAGTCCGTCTGTTGGTCCAGCCTTGAATCTAGGAGGAACGATATGGATTTCATGCTGGATGAAAATGGCATACGACCATGTCCATTGGACATCCTGTGGGAAGGGGGGGTGTTTCAGGAATATGGGGTGTTGGGCCTGATGCTGCAGGCCGTTAGGTCCCTGTATAACCGGAGAGGGAGTTTGCCAGTAGTAAGTCAAACTCATTCCTGGTGGGTCTTGGACTCCCAGAGCTTCACTTCTGTTCATAACAGTGTAGCCAAGGAGCTGGGGGGCGGGGGGGGGCTGTCCAGATCGGTGGGCTCAGGACTGCATCTTTGCTTTTTGCAGAAGATGTGGTCCTCTTGGTTTCATCAGGCTGTGACCTGCAGCGTGCACTGAGGCAGTCTGCAGTTGAATGTGAGGTGGGCTGGATGAGGATCATCACCTCAAAGTCTGAGGCCGTGGTTCTTGACCGGAAAAGGGCGGACTGCCCACTCCTGCCTCAAGCAGAGTTGTTCAAGTACCTGGGGGTCTTGTTCATGAGTGAGGGAGGAATGGAGCAGAAGACTGACAGGTGGACCCATTAAGCGTCAGCAGTTATGAACAGAGAATTGAGCCAAAAGGGTGTCTGAGCTCAGCCTTAGTGGTAGGATGAGGAGCTCGGACATTCGGGGGGGGGGATCAAAGAGCCACTGCTCCTCCACATCGAAAGCAGCCAGTTCAGGTGGTTCGGGCATCTATCTAGGATGCCTCCTGGACGGCTCCCTGCGGAGGTGCTTTGGGTATGTACAACCACGGTGGACGTGTGGGGTGGACATGTCAGGTCCTCAGAGATGTGTACTCCAAGGTATCTGTAGCTATTAACTCTCGCCACCAGAGTCAGCGAATATCTTAGAGGCCCTTGTACTTCCTCTGCTTCTCCTTCCTGAGCTCCAAGACCATGTCCTTGGTCTTGGAGATGTTCAGATGCAAGTTGTTAGCCTGGCACCACAGAGGCAGCTTCTCCACCTCATGAAAATGAAGCTCAGTCCCAGGTCCTGGAGCTTGGTGACCAGGCTAGGTGGGGCTATGGTGTTAAAGGTGGAAATGCAGTCTGTAAACAGCAGCCTCGCGTAGTTCCTCCTCCCGATGTCCAGGTCGGAAAGGATGAAGTGCAGATAGCACCATCCATGCAGTTGGTGGGCCAGTAGGTAAGCTGATGATGGTCTGAAAAGCTGTGCAGAGATAATCAGATGAAGTCTTTCATGATCCTTTCAAAGCAAGAGAATGGATGTATGAGCATTTTAAATATATTTTCATTCTACGACCAGCCCATGAGCTCCATAAAATTCGCTTTTTTCCTTTTGGACCGTAACAGAAAAGTTGTTTTCCAAAACTATGCTACAATATACTTCACTTTATCCTCGCCACAAGGCGGCAGCACCAGTCCTCCTCTCATTCATTCTTGGTGCCTGGTAACCGGAAGCGTCGCTAGTGCATGAATGAGTGAATGAAAAGGAGAGAGAGTTAGTGGTGCGTGTGTGAAAGTGGTGTGGGGGCGCCTGGCTCTGACTAGTCGGGCATCTCTTGGTGGGGGGAGATGCGTCTCGGATGAAAGAGGAATGAAAAGTAAGATTTTAATCACAGCTAGATATAAACTTAAAAATGCAGAGAGAATAGAGTGTAATGCACTTGTGTAATAAGGCGTCGCAGCTCGTGCGCCCCATCCCGGTGTCGCCATAAGACCGGCGTCTTCTCCTTCGAGGACTTTCCTCGGTTTCTTAGTTTGATCTGAAGCTGCGGCCCAGAGTCTCCCGCGGCGTTTTTTACTCTTTTTTTTTTCCTACCCACTTTCGGCACTTTTGTGGCTCGGTTTCCCCGCTTTGGCGCTCGGTTAAAGGGAGAGAGAGCATGGAGGTGGCCGGGGAAGACGCGGGACGGCGGCGGGGGATCGGCGAGGGCTTGGCGGCCCCTGGACGGAGGGAGAGGCCGGGGCGGCGGGCTGCTCTCATCGCCGTCGGGGCGCTTCTCGCCCAAGGTAGGAGCCGTAATACCGCTCTGTGCAATAAAGCGAGCTGCTTTGCTTTAGTTATCATTGACTTGATAAGTTACTAACTAATGAAAAGTAACGTTTAACGCTATTCCAGGCGTACTTTGGGAGCTCAGCTGAATATCCTTAATAATTGGCATCCCTGAAGTACTTCTTTACCCCCGTTTCTGGAACATCTACGCCGATAAATCACCAGTTATTGGTAATTTATAAACAGTACCTGTGATGGTTGGATGAGCCCATTGGTGTAGTGAAATAAAGGAAGATAACAGGACCTTACAGAAGCAGAAAGTACGTGGTGACTGAACAAGGGCAGCAAATGTTAACATGTCACTGCTGGGCAGTGAATTAATTTCCACCATTAACCCATTAATACCCCCGGCTATGAAACGTCACTTGTGCTTTTCTCTCTCATTTTTAAAAATGATTTCTCTTTGGCTTTTAGCTACAATATTAAAGATGTTTTGTGTGTATGTGTTACTTTAGTCATCTTGGTGGAATCATCGACTTCATCTTAGTTCATTCATGATAATTGTAATGCCAGTTTTCTGATGGACGCGGACCATTATAATGGTGTGACTACTTTCTTGGGTGCGGGCTTGGGTGTGTGTTTTTTTTTTTTTTTAAGCATCCATAGGCGGGGGTAGGTTATGTTGTGTGGGGGTGGGAATGAGTGGGGCTACAGAATGGAGCATCTCACCTGAGCCGGTTTTGGAAGGGGGTGGGTCTTTCCCCCTGTAGGAAATTGCCGACCATTTGCATGGGGGTTAGAAATGTAAAACAACCAAGGACTGGACACTTTGCAGGTACTTGTGGCCTCTCACACTCTTTACGACTATTGGGGAAATGTCTTTATCATGGTAATTGTGACCAGTCCTGGGGAAAACACCGACAATGGTCACAAAGAGAACTGGTTTCTTTAAAGTGGCGAGAAGCCAGCCTAGATCAGTTGCCTTTATTTACGTACCTCTGCCAAGGTTTAAACAGAGTAGTAGTGACTAGGAGTTTTATATCTTTGTATGACCCATTTTAGGAATTTTCTTGTTTTGAATTCATGCAAAACATCATGTTTATGGTGTAATTTGAAGAATGTATATTTAAATTAGCTTTTAAATACCTTTATTTTTTAAGTAGAAGCCTAGATCTGTCCTCCTGATATATCGTGTTGCTCACATACAGAATCTGCAGCTTTCTTGATAGAATTTTTATTTATCGAGCTCTTATGAATCTGACGCCATTGTGCGTCGTTGCAGAGCCACGTAATTACTTGTTCATCTATAAATAGAGAGTTCAGTTTATTTTCATTTGCAGGCACTGTTTTGATTTTGAGCTGATAACGTATCCAAACAATCACACACTTTTGTCCTGAGCCGCTATTCAAAGAAGCGAACTGTATTCACACAGTGTTTCTGAAAAGGCCGCTAAGAACATTCTGGTTTAAAACACTCTGTCCGTTACTCTGCTTTTGTTTTAAACTATCCCTCTGACATCGGTGTGGACAAGTAGTTAAAACTATATGATTGTACTTAAGCTTAGCATAAACTTTATGTGCAGTCGAAGGAAATTTTACAGCATTTTTACTCCATATGTTAACTTAGGCGATAAGATATATTTAATAGAAAGTTGGATGGACTCAAGTATTTCTTATTTTGGAGAAACATAAATCCACAAACCTTTTTTTCATGCAGTCAGTTAACCGCTGGCTTTAGTAACATCCTGTAATAAAGCCAGTATGCGTGGTTTTTATTATTAATCTTTTGCTGCACCTTTAAGCAGTGCTAAGTGCATTTTTGTGTATGTGGGAGCATCCTGTTGCGCATTTAAAAAGTTCTGCAACTTTTTATTAAATTTACTGCCATTTAAAATAATTTATGTGCTGTTATGAACCAAGGAATTTTCTATATCAACAGTGGTCACAGAATCTTTTCTTTACTGATAATGTTCTTGCCTTTGCCTGAGACCTATAAGTATTTGTTCTCGGGCAAAACACAATGAATGGATGCACGTCTCACACATAAACAGACGCTGGGCCCTTCTGCTCCTATGGCTGTGACATGTAAATAACTAAGATGACGAACTTGTAGGGTGTATAGGTGCATGGAGATACTTATCCATCCTTACCTGCGTGAATCCTGTTAAATTACAGACTGCCGCCCTTCCCCCCCCAAAATTAACAATGCCTTGAGTAGCTTTCCATTTGGTATAAGTGTCTGTTCAGTGGTCATTCTGGTTATGAGCAGCACCCCACTTTTATAAGAGGTTCTTGGTTCCCCATGATACTTGCTCACTGACTGCTGCACACAGCCCGAGTCCTGAAGCCCCTTTGGTGTTTCTTATCCTGCCTGAGTGCCGGTGACTTTAAGCTGAGACCCACTGAAGCTCTCTCAGTTCGCGCAGATAAGGGAATCGCATCCCCTGTCACTCTGACACAGTGACCTTCTGTCAATCCAGAAGCCGGATTTGCGCTATCCTGTCAATCCAGAAGCCGGATTTGCGCTATCCAGTCAATCCAGAAGCCGGATTTGCGCTATTCTGAATGAGTGGAAAGTACGTCTCTTTAGAAGTAGCCCAACGAAAAAAGGCCTTTTCGCCTGTCTGTGCTCCTCTCTTTTCTGATTGGTTGAGTGTGATTTGTTAGTTTGTATGCTTGATCTATAGAGTTTGGTGTGAATGTACATTTCCTTGGCATACCTTTTGAAGTACCATTAATATTATGGTCAGATTTTTATGACCCCCACACCTTGAGGTATGAATAATGATTTTTTTAATAGTATAGCTTTATTTCTTGGTGTTTTGTATGTGAGCTCCATTTTTTTTTAGGCATTTAACACTGAGAATATTTTTTGTCTATTATGTGGACTTCCTCTGAGTGTTATGGTTATCTTTGCATGCTCGTATTAGTGCCTGTCAGTATTCCTCACGGTATCATCCTGTAATGCAAACAGTCTGGTGACCTCTGTAAAGGGCAGCCTGGTTATAAGTGTTGTGTGCTGCCCAACGTTATGTTATTTCATGCTTCTCTCCATATAAGGCGCTTTCCCAACACGGGAACCTTTGTCGGGAACCCAGAACTTTTGTTGCATTCCCACTGCAGGAACTTGGCCCGATTTGTAGTTCCTCTGAGGTAGGTCCTGAACTTTTCTTAGGTTCAGGAACTTTCTTAGCGTGATGGAGTTCTTGTTTAATGTTCTTATTTTCTGGCTTATTTAGGTATTTTATTGTCACTTTGGGTGCAGTGACACATGGCCCTCATAGATTTACTGAGTATGCGACGCAGTGATTCTCATTTAATCGTGCTGCACATATAAAGACATTGCCGTATCTTACCAAATATCTCAGTGTTTTTGTGTTCTGCATCCAGTTGTTCCTGGATACTCTTGTCAGCCCACATTTCCACCAAACACTGCACCTCTGCCATAATCCAAAGTGTTCCCTTTGCCCATGTTTAATTGTTTGTCGCTACCCAATGTGTACGGCCTACCTGATCCATTCCTTCTGGGTTTAGGTCATGTATAGTTTAAATGCACACATGTCTGTGTCAGTCGCATCATTGACGTCATGTCTGTGTTCCATGCTCGCGTACAGGTAGCAATTACACTAGATGCACTAGAGTCCAACTGAACTGTGGCCAGGCCCACCTCTTCAAGCCGTCCCGTGTACAGTATGGAGCAATCACACTAGTCAGACGAACTGGACTTTGGGGGTCAAACCTGCTCGGGCACGGTACGGATCACCTAGTGTGGGTGCAGCCATAGTCTCTATTTCAGGATAGGTACCTTTTGCTCAACCAAGAACTACTGGGTAGGGCTTATAGCGATAAACAATCTGATTGGTTGACCAGAAGCACCGATGCTAACTTGGAAATTACGCGAAAGTGCGGGGAAAAGAGATGGAAGTAGTGGAGCAAAAATTGAGCAGATGGAATTATTTTTCTGTCTCAATTACATAAAATGCATTAATGAATACTTATCTCACTTGTGTCTCCATATTCCTGCATCAGAAAATAAACTAATATAATAGTTATACTTCTGTTTAATATCGTTGGTGCTGAAACCTGAACTAAAGATGTTCCCATTCGAGAGAGCCCAGGAATCCTGAACCTGGAAAACAGTTTCTGAACCTCAGTGACAAAGCTCCTCTAGCTTCCTTTACCCAGAACATTTTTTTTTGCCCCAAGGGAAATCGGGAACTTCCCGGGCTGGAGTTCAGCATCTCTCGGGTTTTGATCAGAAGACCTCTGAGCTACGTTTGGATGTAGGCGAAGTTTACAGCGGCCTTGAGCGGTCATGCCGTGGAGTCTGAACAGCGCTGCTTTAACACGATGCCTCTGAAGTGTTTGCCTGTATTTTTATCCCGTGCCTGTTAACTTTGTCAAAAAGAGTCCTTAATGTTTTCACTCTAGGCTTCTAGCATGTGATTGGTAATGCCTTTCATTTGGAGTCCATGATGTTACTCCAGTGCTTTGAAAGCTTTCGGGGGAGGAGGCCAGTTCTGCTCATGTTCTGCCTCTTCCTCTGGCTCTCTCGTTTGCAGGGGAAGCTGCAGCACAATGGCCCACAAACATCACAGCAACTGTTACTCTGCACTGATGGGGACTTGGAAATATAATCTATGAGCTTTTGTGTCCGTGATGGACATTATTGCCGGCACTTAATGTAACAGCAGGGGGCGCTACTTCAGGTTTCAGTGGGCCCCCCCCCCCCCCCCCAGCCGTGTCCATAATAGGGTTTATATCTTGCATTGCTTTACTTACCGGCCATTTACAATTTCGTGTGAGTTTCCTCGGATTAGGGCGTCTCCAAGGAACGAAAAACCGACCAATGGAAAACACCGTTTTTGACCACTTCTGGTTTTGGACCGGCATGTGCCGTCAATCAGACGCCGGTTAAACTTTCCCAACCTGCTAGTATGTGGAATTAAAACTGGCACGATCCATAGTCGCACAGGAACACATCAGTCAAGAACCTAATATGAAAATATTTCCTCACAAAACAAAAACAGTCTTAAAAATACCATATGCCTCGGGAGGGAGGGGCAGTGGAGAGTCTGCGTTTTGGCTGAACACTGGCTCGTCACCGCTGCTCAGTCCCGGCTTCGCGGCTACACCTTTCTGTGTGTGTCGGTGTTGGGGATCATGTCCCTGTCGCCTCTGGGTGGCGCTGAACCTGCCGGGAAATGCTGACTGATGTCCTGGAGCCATGTGGTCCATTTGTCATGGTTTGATTCCATTGCAGCCCGTGCTAGGGCCCAGCTGGGCTTTGTGGGTCCGGGGCTGCCCCGTGCAGCTGCCTGTCTGTTTTTTGAGGTATCCTCATGCCTGTAGAGGGAACAGAGATGTTTGATAGTGGGGGAATCAGGTACACTTATCTCTGACAGGCTATGAAGACCTCGCTGTGCTGTGTGTCCGTGCCTGATGCCTCTTATTTGTGCACGGCAGGAATCGCACTCTATGGCTGGTGTTCGCTCTGTCAGGCGTCTTCGTTGTGTTATGGGGGGGGGCGGGGGGGCCGCGGGCGCGGCGGGGCCCGGGCGCGCGGGGGGGGGGGGGGGGGCGGGGCCCGGCGCCTATCCCAGAAGCTACAGGCACGAGGCTAGGAGCAACCCAGGACGGGGGGCCA